>JANJXV010001348.1:0-141580 GCA_024803745.1 Megascapheus bottae | reverse complement strand
ACACACCTCCATTCTATGACTTCACACACCTTCATTCTTAATTCAGAAACATCCATTCTATGACTTCACACACCTCCATTCTATGACTTCACAAACCTCCATTCTGTGACTTGACACACCTCCATTCTGAGTTCACACACCTCCATTCGGTGACTTCACACATCTCCATTCTGACTTCACACACCTCCATTTTATGACTTTACACACTTCCATTCTATGACTTCACACTCCTCCATTATGTGACTTCACACACCTCCATTCTGTGACTTCACACACCTTCATTCTATGAATTCACACACCTCAATTCTATGACTTCACACACCTCTATTCTATGATTTCACACATCCATTTTGACTTCACACACATAAAATATATGACTTCAAACACCTCAATTCTGTGACTTCACACACCTCCATTCTATGACTTCATACCCGTCCATTCTGTGACTTCACACACCTCCATTCTATGACTTCACACACCTCCATTCTGTGACTTCACCCACCTCAATTCTGTGACTTCACACACCTCCATTCTCCGACTTCACATCCCTCCAATTTGACTTCACATACCTCCATTCTATGACTTCACAAACCTCCATTCTGTGACGTCACACACCTCCAATCTGTGACTTCACAAACCTCCATTCTATGATTTCACACACCTCCATTCTATGACTTCACACACCTCCATTCTATGACTTCACACACCTCCATTCCATGAAGTCACACACCTCCATTCTGTGACTTCACACACCTCCATTCTATGACTTCACACACCTCCATTCTGTGACTTCACCTACCTCCATTCTGAGTTCACACACCTCCATTCTGTGACTTCACACACCTTCATTCTGTGACTTCACACATCTCCATTCTATGACATCACACTCCTCCATTCGACGACTTCACACACCTCAGTTCTGTGACTTCACTCACCTCCATTCTGAATTCACACACCTCCATTCTGTTACTTCTCACACCTCCATTCTGACTTCACACACCTCCATTCGATGACTTCACAAACCTCTATTTTGTGACTTCACACACCTCCATTCTGTGACTTCACACACCTCCATTCTATGAGTTCATACCATCCATTCTGTGACTTCACACACCTCCATTCTATGACTTCACACACTTCCATTCTATGACTTCACACACCTCCATTCTGTGACTTCACAAACCTCCATTCTGAGTTCGCACACCTCCATTCTGTGACTTCACACACCTCCATTCTGTGACTTCACACACTTCCATTCTATGACTTCACACACCTCCATTCTATGACTTCACACACCTCCATTCTGTGACTTCACACACCTCCATTCTATGAGTTCATACCATCCATTCTGTGACTTCACACACCTCCATTCTATGACTTCACACACTTCCATTCTATGACTTCACACACCTCCATTCTGTGACTTTATATACCTCCATTGTGAGTTCACACACCTCCATTCTGTGACTTCACTCACCGCCATTCTGTGACTTCCCACACCTCCATTCTGTGACTTCACACACCTCCATTCTATGACTTCGCACACCTTTATTCTGACTTCACACACCTCCATTCTGTGATTTCACACACCTCCATTCGATGACCTCACACACTTATATTCTTTGACTTCACACACCTACATTTTGACTTCACACACCTCCATTCTGTGATTTCACACACATCCATTCTATGACTTCACACACCTCCATTCTGTGACTTTACATACCTGCATTGTGAGTTCACACACCTCCATTCTGTGACTTCACACACCTCCATTTTGACTTCACACACTTCTATTCTATGACTTCGCACACCTCCATTCTGACTTCACACAGCTCCATTCTGTGACTTCACAAAACTCCATTCTATGATTTCATACACCTCCATACTATGACTTCACACACCTACCTCTATGACTTCACACACCTCCTTCTATGACTTCACACACCTCCATTCTGAGTTCACACACCTCCATTCTGTGACTTCACAGAACTCCATTCGGACTTCACTCACCTCCATTGTATGACTTCACACACCTCCATTCTGTGACTTCACACACCTCCATTCTATGACTTCACACACTTCCATTGTGACGTCACACACCTCCATTCTATGAGTTCACATATTTCCATTCTATGACTTCACACACCTCCATTCTTAATTCACACACCTCCATTCTATGACTTCACAGACCTCGTATCTTTGACTTCACTCACCTCCATTCTGCGATTTCACACCTCCATGCTGACTTCACACACCTCCATTCTGTGACTTCACACACCTCCATTCTGAATTGACACACCTCCATCCTGTGACTTTACACACCTCCATTCTGACTTCACAACGCTCCATTCTATGACTTCACACAACTCCATTCTGTGACGTCACACACCTCCATTCTATGACTTCACACACCTTCATTCTTACTTCAAAAACATCCATTCTATGACTTCACACACCTCCATTCTATGACTTCACACACCTCCATTTTGTGACTTCACACACCTCCATTCTATGATTTCACACACCTCCATTGTGACTTCACACACCTCCATTCTATGAGTTCACACACCTCCATTCTGACTTCACACACCTCCATTCTATGACTTCACACTCCTCCATTCTGGCTTCACACAGCTCCATTCTGTGACTCAACAAAAATCCATTCTAAGATTTCACACACCTCCATACTATGACTTCACACACCTCCATCTATGACTTCACACACCTCCATTCGGAGTTCACACACCTCCATTCTGTGACTTCACACACTTCCATTCTGACTTCACACACCTTCATTGTATGACTTCACACACCTCCATTCTATGACTTCACACAGATCCATTGAGACGTCACACACCTCCATTCTATAAGTTAACACATCTCCATTCTATGACTTCACACAACTCCATTCTGACTTCACACACCTCCATTCTATGACTTCACACACCTCCATTCTAACTTCACACTCCTCCATTCTATGATTTCACACACCTCCATTCTATGACTTCACCCAGCTCCATTCTATGACTTCACACACCTCCATTCTGTGACTTCACCCACCTCCATTCTATGACTTCACACACCTCCATTGTGATTTGACACACCTGCATTCTATGAGTTCACACACCTCCATTCTGATTTCACACCTCAGTTCTATGACTTCACACACCTCCACTCTGACTTCACACACCTCCATTCTATGACTTCACACACCTCCATTATATGACTTCACTAACCTCCATTCTGAATTCTCACATCTCCATTCTGTGACTTCTCATACCTCCATTCTGACTTCACACACCTCCATTCTATGACTTCACTCACCTCCATTCTGAATTCACACACCTCCATTCTGTTACTTCTCACACCTCCATTCTGACTTCACACACCTCCATTCGATGACTTCACAAACCTCCATTGTGTGACTTCACACACCTCCATTCTGACTTCACACACCTCCATTCTCTGACTTCACACACCTCCATTCTGACTTCACACACCTCCATTCTATGACTTCACACACTTCAATTCTATGACTTCACCCACCTCCATTCTATGACTTCACACAACTCCATTGTGATTTCACACACCTGCATTCTATGAGTTCACACACCTCCATTCTGATTTCACACCTCAGTTCTATGACTTCACACACCTCCACTCTGACTTCACACACCTCCATTCTATGACTTCACACACCTCCATTATATGACTTCACTAACCTCCATTCTGAATTCACACATCTCCATTCTGTGACTTCTCATACCTCCATTCTGACTTCACACACCTCCATTCTATGACTTCTCTCACCTCCATTCTGAATTCACACACCTCCATTCTGTTACTTCTCACACCTCCATTCTGACTTCACACACCTCCATTCGATGACTTCACAAACCTCCATTCTATGAGTTCAAACACGTCCTTTCTATGAGTTCACACACCTTAATTTGACTTCACACACCTCCATTATATGACTTCACAAACCTCCATTGTGTGACTTCACACACCTCCATTCTGAGTTCACACACCTCCATTCTCTGACTTCACACACCTCCATTCTGACTTCACACACCTCCATTCTATGACTTCACACACTTCAATTCTATGACTTCACACACCTCCATTCTGTGACTTCACACACCTCCATTCTGTGAGTTCACACAACTCCATTCTATGACTTCACACACCTCCATTCTATGACTTCACACACCTCCATTCCATGAAGTCACACACCTCCATTCTGTGACTTCACACACCTCCATTCTATGACTTCACACACTTCCATTCTGTGACTTCACCTACCTCCATTCTGAGTTCACACACCTCCATTCTGTGACTTCACACACCTTCATTCTGTGACTTCACACATCTCCATTCTATGACATCACACTCCTCCATTCTACGACTTCACACACCTCAATTCTGTGACTTCGCACACCTCCATTCTATGACTTCACACACCTCCATTGTGACTTCACACACCTCGATTCTATGATTTAACACACCTCCATTCTGACTTCACACACCTCCATTCTATGACTTCACACACCTGCATTCTGACTTCACACAGCTCCATTCTGTGACTTCACAAAACTCCAATCTATGATTTCACACACCTCCATGGTATGACTTCACACAACTCCATCTATGACTTCACACACCTCCATTCTGAGTTCACACACCTCCATTCTATGACTTCACACACCTCCCTTATGAATTCACACACCTCCATTTTATGACTTGACACACCTCCATTCTGTGACTTCACACACCTCCATTCTATGACTTCACACACTTCCATTCTGTGACTTCAAACACCTCCATTCTATGATTTCACACACCTCCATTGTAAGACTTCACAACCTCCCTTGTATGACTTCACACACCTCCATTCTATGACTTCACACACTTCCATTCTGTGACTTCACACACCTCCATTCTGAGTTCACACACCTCCATTCTGTGACTTCACACACCTCCATTCTGTGACTTCACACACTTCCATTCTATGACTTCTCGCACGTCCATTCTACGACTTCACACACCTCCATTCTGTGACTTCACACACCTCCATTCTATGAGTTCACACCATCCATTCTGTGACTTCACACACCTCCATTCTGTGACTTCACACACTTCCATTCTATGACTTCACACACCTCCATTCTGCTACTTTACATACCTCCATTCTGAGTTCACACACCTCCATTCTGTGACTTCACACACCGCCATTCTGTGACTTCCCACACCTCCATTCTGTGACTTCACCCACCTCCATTCTATGACTTCGCACACCTTTATTCTGACTTCACACACCTCCATCCTGTGATTTCACACACCTCCATTTGATGACCTCACACACCTATATTCTTTGACTTCACTCACCTCCATTTTGACTTCACACACCTCCATTCTGTGACTTCACACACTTACATTTGTGACTTCTCACACCACCTTTTTGACTTCACACATCTCCATTCTGTGATTTCACACACCTCCATTCTGTGACTTCACACACCTCCATTCTGTGACTTCATACATATCCAATCTGTGACTTCACACACCTCCCTTCCGTGACTTCACCCACCTCCATTCTATTATTTCACACACCTCCATTCTATGACATCACACACCTCCATTCTATGACTTCACACACTTCCATTCTATGACTTCACACACCTCCATTCTATGACTTCACACACATCCATTCTATGACTTCACACACCTCCATTCTATGAGTTCACACACCTCCATTCTTTGACTTCACACACCTCCATTTTGACTTCACACACCTACATTCTGTGACTTCACACACCTCCATTTTTGACTTCACACACCACCATTTTGATTTCACACACCTCCATTCTGTAACTTCACACACTCCATTCTTTGACTTCACACATCTCCGTTTTGACTTCACACACTTCCATTCTGGGACTTAACACACCTCCATTCTGTGACTTCACACACCACCATTGTTTGACTTCACACACCTCAATTCTTTACTTCATACACCTCCATTCCACGACTTCACAAACCTTCATTCTATGAGTTCAGAAACATCCAGTCTATGAGTTCACACACCACAATTTTGTCTTACACACCTCCATTCTATGACTTCACACACCTTCATTCTTAATTCAGAAACATCCATTCTATGACTTCACACACCTCCATTCTATGACTTCACAAACCTCCATTCTGTGACTTGACACACCTCCATTCTGAGTTCACACACCTCCATTCGGTGACTTCACACATCTCCATTCTGACTTCACACACCTCCATTTTATGACTTTACACACTTCCATTCTATGACTTCACACTCCTCCATTATGTGACTTCACACACCTCCATTCTGTGACTTCACACACCTTCATTCTATGAATTCACACACCTCAATTCTATGACTTCACACACCTCTATTCTATGATTTCACACATCCATTTTGACTTCACACACATAAAATATATGACTTCAAACACCTCAATTCTGTGACTTCACACACCTCCATTCTATGACTTCATACCCGTCCATTCTGTGACTTCACACACCTCCATTCTATGACTTCACACACCTCCATTCTGTGACTTCACCCACCTCAATTCTGTGACTTCACACACCTCCATTCTCCGACTTCACATCCCTCCAATTTGACTTCACATACCTCCATTCTATGACTTCACAAACCTCCATTCTGTGACGTCACACACCTCCAATCTGTGACTTCACAAACCTCCATTCTATGATTTCACACACCTCCATTCTATGACTTCACACACCTCCATTCTATGACTTCACACACCTCCATTCCATGAAGTCACACACCTCCATTCTGTGACTTCACACACCTCCATTCTATGACTTCACACACCTCCATTCTGTGACTTCACCTACCTCCATTCTGAGTTCACACACCTCCATTCTGTGACTTCACACACCTTCATTCTGTGACTTCACACATCTCCATTCTATGACATCACACTCCTCCATTCGACGACTTCACACACCTCAGTTCTGTGACTTCACTCACCTCCATTCTGAATTCACACACCTCCATTCTGTTACTTCTCACACCTCCATTCTGACTTCACACACCTCCATTCGATGACTTCACAAACCTCTATTTTGTGACTTCACACACCTCCATTCTGTGACTTCACACACCTCCATTCTATGAGTTCATACCATCCATTCTGTGACTTCACACACCTCCATTCTATGACTTCACACACTTCCATTCTATGACTTCACACACCTCCATTCTGTGACTTCACAAACCTCCATTCTGAGTTCGCACACCTCCATTCTGTGACTTCACACACCTCCATTCTGTGACTTCACACACTTCCATTCTATGACTTCACACACCTCCATTCTATGACTTCACACACCTCCATTCTGTGACTTCACACACCTCCATTCTATGAGTTCATACCATCCATTCTGTGACTTCACACACCTCCATTCTATGACTTCACACACTTCCATTCTATGACTTCACACACCTCCATTCTGTGACTTTATATACCTCCATTGTGAGTTCACACACCTCCATTCTGTGACTTCACACACCGCCATTCTGTGACTTCCCACACCTCCATTCTGTGACTTCACACACCTCCATTCTATGACTTCGCACACCTTTATTCTGACTTCACACACCTCCATTCTGTGATTTCACACACCTCCATTCGATGACCTCACACACTTATATTCTTTGACTTCACACACCTACATTTTGACTTCACACACCTCCATTCTGTGATTTCACACACATCCATTCTATGACTTCACACACCTCCATTCTGTGACTTTACATACCTCCATTGTGAGTTCACACACCTCCATTCTGTGACTTCACACACCTCCATTTTGACTTCACACACTTCTATTCTATGACTTCGCACACCTCCATTCTGACTTCACACAGCTCCATTCTGTGACTTCACAAAACTCCATTCTATGATTTCATACACCTCCATACTATGACTTCACACACCTACCTCTATGACTTCACACACCTCCTTCTATGACTTCACACACCTCCATTCTGAGTTCACACACCTCCATTCTGTGACTTCACAGAACTCCATTCGGACTTCACTCACCTCCATTGTATGACTTCACACACCTCCATTCTGTGACTTCACACACCTCCATTCTATGACTTCACACACTTCCATTGTGACGTCACACACCTCCATTCTATGAGTTCACATATTTCCATTCTATGACTTCACACACCTCCATTCTTAATTCACACACCTCCATTCTATGACTTCACAGACCTCGTATCTTTGACTTCACTCACCTCCATTCTGCGATTTCACACCTCCATGCTGACTTCACACACCTCCATTCTGTGACTTCACACACCTCCATTCTGAATTGACACACCTCCATCCTGTGACTTTACACACCTCCATTCTGACTTCACAACGCTCCATTCTATGACTTCACACAACTCCATTCTGTGACGTCACACACCTCCATTCTATGACTTCACACACCTTCATTCTTACTTCAAAAACATCCATTCTATGACTTCACACACCTCCATTCTATGACTTCACACACCTCCATTTTGTGACTTCACACACCTCCATTCTATGATTTCACACACCTCCATTGTGACTTCACACACCTCCATTCTATGAGTTCACACACCTCCATTCTGACTTCACACACCTCCATTCTATGACTTCACACTCCTCCATTCTGGCTTCACACAGCTCCATTCTGTGACTCAACAAAAATCCATTCTAAGATTTCACACACCTCCATACTATGACTTCACACACCTCCATCTATGACTTCACACACCTCCATTCGGAGTTCACACACCTCCATTCTGTGACTTCACACACTTCCATTCTGACTTCACACACCTTCATTGTATGACTTCACACACCTCCATTCTATGACTTCACACAGATCCATTGAGACGTCACACACCTCCATTCTATAAGTTAACACATCTCCATTCTATGACTTCACACAACTCCATTCTGACTTCACACACCTCCATTCTATGACTTCACACACCTCCATTCTAACTTCACACTCCTCCATTCTATGATTTCACACACCTCCATTCTATGACTTCACCCAGCTCCATTCTATGACTTCACACACCTCCATTCTGTGACTTCACCCACCTCCATTCTATGACTTCACACACCTCCATTGTGATTTGACACACCTGCATTCTATGAGTTCACACACCTCCATTCTGATTTCACACCTCAGTTCTATGACTTCACACACCTCCACTCTGACTTCACACACCTCCATTCTATGACTTCACACACCTCCATTATATGACTTCACTAACCTCCATTCTGAATTCTCACATCTCCATTCTGTGACTTCTCATACCTCCATTCTGACTTCACACACCTCCATTCTATGACTTCACTCACCTCCATTCTGAATTCACACACCTCCATTCTGTTACTTCTCACACCTCCATTCTGACTTCACACACCTCCATTCGATGACTTCACAAACCTCCATTGTGTGACTTCACACACCTCCATTCTGACTTCACACACCTCCATTCTCTGACTTCACACACCTCCATTCTGACTTCACACACCTCCATTCTATGACTTCACACACTTCAATTCTATGACTTCACACACCTCCATTCTGTGACTTCACACACCTCCATTCTGTGACTTCACACACCTCCATTCTTTGACTTCACACACCTCCATTCTATGACTTCACACACCTCCATTCCATGAAGTCACACACCTCCATTCTGTGACTTCACACACCTCCATTCTATGACTTCACACACCTCCATTCTGTGACTTCACCTACCTCCATTCTGAGTTCACACACCTCCATTCTGTGACTTCACACACCTTCATTCTGTGACTTCACACATCTCCATTCTATGACATCACACTCCTCCATTCTACGACTTCACACACCTCAATTCTGTGACTTCGCACACCTCCATTCTATGACTTCACACACCTCCATTGTGACTTCACACACCTCGATTCTATGATTTAACACACCTCCATTCTGACTTCACACACCTCCATTCTATGACTTCACACACCTGCATTCTGACTTCACACAGCTCCATTCTGTGACTTCACAAAACTCCAATCTATGATTTCACACACCTCCATGGTATGACTTCACACAACTCCATCTATGACTTCACACACCTCCATTCTGAGTTCACACACCTCCATTCTATGACTTCACACACCTCCCTTATGAATTCACACACCTCCATTTTATGACTTGACACACCTCCATTCTGTGACTTCACACACCTCCATTCTATGACTTCACACACTTCCATTCTGTGACTTCTCACATGTCCATTCTACGACTTCACACACCTCCATTCTATGATTTCACACACCTCCATTGTAAGACTTCACAACCTCCCTTGTATGACTTCACACACCTCCATTCTATGACTTCACACACTTCCATTCTGTGACTTCACACACCTCCATTCTGAGTTCACACACCTCCATTCTGTGACTTCACACACCTCCATTCTGTGACTTCACACACTTCCATTCTATGACTTCTCACATGTCCATTCTACGACTTCACACACCTCCATTCTGTGACTTCACACACCTCCATTCTATGAGTTCACACCATCCATTCTGTGACTTCACACACCTCCATTCTATGACTTCACACACTTCCATTCTATGACTTCACACACCTCCATTCTGCTACTTTACATACCTCCATTCTGAGTTCACACACCTCCATTCTGTGACTTCACACACCGCCATTCTGTGACTTCCCACACCTCCATTCTGTGACTTCACCCACCTCCATTCTATGACTTCGCACACCTTTATTCTGACTTCACACACCTCCATTCTGTGATTTCACACACCTCCATTTGATGACCTCACACACCTATATTCTTTGACTTCACTCACCTCCATTTTGACTTCACACACCTCCATTCTGTGACTTCACACACTTACATTTGTGACTTCTCACACCACCTTTTTGACTTCACACATCTCCATTCTGTGATTTCACACACCTCCATTCTGTGACTTCACACACCTCCATTCTGTGACTTCATACATATCCAATCTGTGACTTCACACACCTCCCTTCCGTGACTTCACCCACCTCCATTCTGTGACTTCACACACCTCCATTCTATGACATCACACACCTCCATTCTATGACTTCACACACTTCCATTCTATGACTTCACACACCTCCATTCTATGACTTCACACACATCCATTCTATGACTTCACACACCTCCATTCTATGAGTTCACACACCTCCATTCTTTGACTTCACACACCTCCATTTTGACTTCACACACCTACATTCTGTGACTTCACACACCTCCATTCTTTGACTTCACACACCACCATTTTGATTTCACACACCTCCATTCTGTGACTTCACACACCTCCATTCTTTGACTTCACACATCTCCGTTTTGACTTCACACACTTCCATTCTGGGACTTAACACACCTCCATTCTGTGACTTCACACACCACCATTGTTTGACTTCACACTCCTCAATTCTTTACTTCATACACCTCCATTCCACGACTTCACAAACCTTCATTCTATGAGTTCAGAAACATCCAGTCTATGAGTTCACACACCACAATTTTGTCTTACACACCTCCATTCTATGACTTCACACACCTTCATTCTTAATTCAGAAACATCCATTCTATGACTTCACACACCTCCATTCTATGACTTCACAAACCTCCATTCTGTGACTTGACACACCTCCATTCTGAGTTCACACACCTCCATTCGGTGACTTCACACATCTCCATTCTGACTTCACACACCTCCATTTTATGACTTTACACACCTCCATTCTATGACTTCACACTCTTCCATTATGTGACTTCACACACCTCCATTCTGTGACTTCACACACCTTCATTCTATGAATTCACACACCTCCATTCTATGACTTCACACACCTCTATTCTATGATTTCACACATCCATTTTGACTTCACACACATAAAATATATGACTTCAAACACCTCAATTCTGTGACTTCACACACCTCCATTCTATGACTTCATACCCGTCCATTCTGTGACTTCACACACCTCCATTCTATGACTTCACACACCTCCATTCTGTGACTTCACCCACCTCAATTCTGTGACTTCACACACCTCCATTCTCCGACTTCACACCCCTCCAATTTGACTTCACATACCTCCATTCTATGACTTCACAAACCTCCATTCTGTGACGTCACACACCTCCAATCTGTGACTTCACAAACCTCCATTCTATGATTTCACACACCTCCATTCTATGACTTCACACACCTCCATTTTATGACGTCACACACCTCCATTTTGACTTCACAAACCTCCATTATGTGACTTCACACACCTCCCTTCTGTGTCTTCACACACCTCCATTCTATGACTTCACACACCTTCATTCTGTGATTCACACACCTCCATTCTATGACTTCACACACTTCCATTCTATGATTTCACATACCTCCATGCTGTGACTTCACACACCTCCATTCTGTGACTTCACACACCTCCATTCTGAGTTCACACACCTCCATTCTGTGACTTCACAAACCTCCATTCTATGATTTCACACAGCTCCATTCTATGCCTTCACTCACCTCCATTTTTTGACGTCACACACCTCCATTTTGACTTCTCACATCTCCATTCTGTGACTTCACACACTTCCATTCTATGACTTCACACACTTCCTTTGTGACGTCACACACCTCCCTTTTATGAGTTCACACACCTCCATTCTATGACTTCACACACCTCCATTCTGACTTCACACTCCTCCATTCGATGACTTCACAGACCTCGAGTATGTGACTTCACTCACCTCCACTCTATGACTTCACACTCCTCCATTCTATGACTTCCCACATCTCCTTTCTATGACTTCACCCACCTCCATTTTATGACTTCACACACCTCCACTCTGTATTCACACAGCTCCATTCTGTGACTTCACAAAACTCCATTCTATGATTTCACACACCTCCATTCTATGACTTCACACACCTCCATTTTATGACGTCACACACCTTCATTCTTAATTCAGAAACATCCATTCTATGACTTCACACACCTCCATTCTATGACTTCACAAACCTCCATTCTGTGACTTCACACACCTCCATTCTGAGTTCACACACCTCCATTCGGTGACTTCACACATCTCCATTCTGACTTCACACACCTCCATTCTATGACTTTACACACTTCCATTCTATGACTTCACACTCCTCCATTTTGTGACTTCACACAGCTCCATTCTGTGACTTCACACACCTTCATTCTATGAATTCACACACCTCCATTCTATGACTTCACACACCTCTATTCTATGATTTCACACATCCATTTTGACTTCACACACATAAAATATATGACTTCAAACAACTCAGTTCTGTGACTTCACACACCTCCATTCTATGACTTCATACCCATCCATTCTGTGACTTCACACACATCCATTCTATGACTTCACACACCTCCATTCTGTGACTTCACCCACCTCAATTCTGTGACTTCACACACCTCCATTCTCCGACTTCACACCCCTCCAATTTGACTTCACATACCTCCATTCTATGACTTCACAAACCTCCATTCTGTGACGTCACACACCTCCAATCTGTGACTTTACAAACCTCCATTCTATCATTTCACACACCTCTATTCTATGACTTAACACACCTCCATTTTGTGACGTCACACACCTCCATTTTGACTTCACACACCTCCATTATGTGACTTCACACACCTCCCTTCTGTGTCTTCACACACCTCCATTTTGACTTCTCACATCTCCATTCTGTGACTTCACACACTTCCATTCTATGACTTCACACACTTCCTTTGTGACGTCACACACCTCCATTCTATGAGTTCACATACCTCCATTCTATGACTTCACACACCTCAATTCTGACTTCACACTCCTGCATTCGATGACTTCACAGACCTCGAATATGTGACTTCACTCACCTCCACTCTATGACTTCACACTCCTCCATTCTATGACTTCCCACATCTCCTTTCTATGACTTCACCCACCTCCATTTTATGACTTCACACACCTCCATTCTGTATTCACACAGCTCCATTCTGTGACTTCACAAAACTCCATTCTATGATTTCACACACCTCCATTCTATGACTTCACACACCTCCATTTTATGACATCACACACCTCCATTTTGACTTCACACACCTCCATTATGTGACTTCACACACCTCCCTTCTGTGTCTTCACACACATCCATTCTATGCCTTCACACACCTTCATTCTGTGACTTCACAAACCTCCATTCTATGACTTCACACACTTCCATTCTATGATTTCACATACCTCCATGCTGTGACTTCACACACCTCCATTATGTGACTTCACACACCTCCATTCTATGATTTCACACAGCTCCATTCTATGACTTCACACACCTCCATTTTATGAGGTTACACACCTCCATTTTGACTTCTCACACCTCCATTCTGTGACTTCACACACCTCCATTCTATGACTTCACACACTTCCTCTGTGACGTCACACACCTCCATTCTATGAGTTCACACACCTCCATTCTATGACTTCACACACCTCCATTCTGACTTCACACACCTCCATTCTATGACTTCACAGACCTCGAATATGTGACTTCACTCACGGCCACTCTATGACTTTCCACACCTCCTTTCTATGACTTCACCACATCCAGTCTATGACTACACACCACCATTCTGACTTCACACACCTTCATTCTGTGAATTCACACACCTCCATTCTGTGTTCATATACCTCCATTCTATGACTTCACACACCTTCATTCTTACTTCAGAAACATCCATTCTATGACTTCACACAACCCCATTCTATGACTTCACAAACCTCCATTCTGTGACTTCACACTCCTCCATTCTGAGTTCACACACCTCCCTTCTTTGACTTCACACACTTCCATTCTATGACTTCACACACCTCCAATCGGTGACTTCACACACCTCCATTCTGTGTTCACACACCTCCATTCTATGACTTCACAGACCTCGAATATGTGACTTCAATCACCTCCACTCTAGGACTTCACACTCCTCCATTCTATGACTTCCCACATCTGCTTTCTATGACTTCACCCACCTCCATTTTATGACTTCACACACCTCCATTCTGTGACTTCACACACCTCCATTCTATGACCTCACACACCCTCATTCTGTGATTTCACACACCTCCATTCTATGACTTCACACATCCATTTTGACTTCACACACCTCCAATATATGACTTCAAACACCTCAATTCTGTGATTTCACACACCTCCATTCTATGACTTCATACCGTCCATTCTGTGACTTCACACACCTCCATTCTATGACTTCACACACTTCAATTCTATGACTTCACACACCTCCATTCTGTGACTTTACACACCTCCATTGCGACTTCACACACTTCCATTCTGTGACGTCACACACCTCCATTCTGTGACTTCCCACACCTCCATTCTGTGACTTCACACACCTCCATTCTGAGTTCACACAACTCCATTCGGTGACTTAACACACCTCCATTCTGACTTCACACACCTCCATTCTATGACTTCACACACTTCCATTCTATGACTTCACACACCTCCATTCTGTGACTTCACACACCTCCATTCTGTGTTCACACACCTCCATTCTCTGACTTCACACACCTCCATTCTGTGACTTCACACACCTCCATTCTGTGATTTCACACACTTCCATTCTATGACTTCACACACCTCCATTCTGTGACTTCACACACCTCCATTCTGTGTTCACACACCTCCATTCTCTGACTTCACACACCTCCATTCTGTGACTTCACACACCTCCATTCTGTGATTTCACACACCTCCATTCTGTGATTTCACACACTTCCATTCTATGACTTCACACACCTCCATTCTATGGTTTCACACACCTCCATTCTATGAATTCACACATCCATTTTGACTTTACACACCTCCAATATATGACTTCAAACACCTCAATTCTGTGACTTCACACACCTCCATTCTATGAATTCACACATCCATTTTGACTTCACACACCTCCTATATATGACTTCAAACACCTCCATTCTGTGACTTCACACACCTCCATTCTGTGAGTTCATACCATCCATTCTGTGACTTCACACACCTCCATTCTATAACTTCACACACTTTCATTCTGTGACTTCCCACACCTCCATTTTGTGACTTCACACACCTCCATTCTGTGTTCACACACCTCCATTCTATGACTTCACACACTTCCATTCTGTGACTTCCCACACCTCCATTCCGTGACTTCACACACCTCCATTCTATGACTTCACACACCTCTCTTCTGACTTCACACACCTTCATTCTATGACTTCACACACCTCTATTCCGACTTCACACACCTCCATTCTATGACTTCACACACCTCCATTCTGACTTCACACACCTCCATTCTATGACTTTGCACACCTCTATTCTGACTTCACACACCTCCATTCTGTGACTTCACACACCTCCCTTCGATGACTTCACACACCTACATTCTTTGACTTCACACACAACCATTTTGACTTCACACCTTCATTCTGTGACTTCACACAATTACATTTGTGACTTCTCACACCACCTTTTTGACTTCACACATCTCCATTCTGTGACTTCACACACCTCCACTCTGTGACTTCACACACCTCCATTCTGTGATTTCACACACCACCCTTCCGTGACTTCACCCACCTCCATTCTATGACTTCACACACCTCCATTCTATGACTTCACACACTTTCATTCTATGACTTCACACACCTCCATTCTATGACTTCTCACACCTCCATTCTATGACTTCCCACACCTGCATTCTGACTTCACACACCTCCATTGTATGACTTCACACATCTTCTTTCTGTAACTTCCCACACTTCCAGTGTTTGACTTCACAAACCTCAATTGCATGACTTCACACACCTCCATTGTATGAGTTCACACAACTCCATTCTTTGACTTCACACACCTCCGTTTTGACTTCACACACTTCCATTCTGTGACTTCACACACCTCCATTCTGAGTTCACACACCTCCATTCTGTGACTTCCCAAACCTCTATTCTATGATTTCACACACCTCCATTTTAGGACGTCACACACCTCCATTTTGACTTCACACACTTTCATTCTGTGACTTCACACACCTCCATTCTATGATTTCACATACCTTCATGCGATGACTTCACACACCTCCATTCTGTGACTTCACACACCTCCATTCTGAGTTCACACACCTCCATTCTGTGACTTCCCAAACCTCTATTCTATGATTTCACACAACTCCTTTCTATGACTTCACACACCTCCATTCTATGACTTCACAGACCTCCATTCTGTGACTTCACACACCTACATTCTATGACTTCACACACCTTCATTTTCACTTCACAAACATACATTCTATGACTTCACACACCTCCATTCTATGACTTCACACACCTCCATTCTTTGACTTCACACACCTCCATTCTGTGACTTCACACCTCCATTCTGTGACTTCACACAGCTCCATTCTGTGACTTCACACACCTCCATTCTCCGACTTCACACACCTCCATTCTATGACTTCACACATCCATTTTGACTTCACACACCTCCAAAATATAACTTCAAACACCTTAATTCTGTGACTTCACACATCTCCATTCTATGAAATCATACCCGTCCATTCTGTGACTTCACACACCTCGATTCTTTGACTTCACACACCTCCATTCTGTGACTTCACCCACCTCCATTCTGTGACTTCCCACACCTCCATTCTCTGACTTCACACCCCTCCAATTTGACTTCATATACCTCCATTCTATGACTTCACACACCTCCATTCTGTGACTTCACACACCTCCATTCTGTGACTTCACAAACCTCCATTCTATGATTTCACACACCTCCAAACTATGACTTCACACACCTACATTTTATGACGTCACACACCTCCATTTTGACTTCACACACCTCCATTATGTGACTCCACACACCTTGCTTCTGTGACTTCACACACCTCCATTCTATGACTTCACACACTTCCATTCTATGACTTCACACTCCGCCATTCCGTGACTTCACAGACCTGCATTGTGAGTTCACACACCTCCATTCTGTGACATCACACACCTCCATTCTGCGATTTCACACACCTCCACTCTGAGATGTCACACCTCCATTCTATGAATTTACACACCTCCATTCTGTGATTTCACACACCTCAATTCTATGACTTCACACAACTCCATTCTGTGACTTTACACATCTCCATAATGAGTTCACGCACCTCCATTCTGTGACTTCACACACCTCTATTCTGTGACTTCACACACCTCCATTCTATGACTTCACACACCTCCATTCTGTGACTTCACAAACCTCCATTCTATGATTTCACACACCTCCAATCTATGACTTCACACACCTCTATTTTATGATGTCACACACCTCCATTTTGACTTCTCAAACCTCCATTATGTGACTTCACACACCTCTCTTCTGTGACTTCACACACCTCCATTCTATGACTTCACACACCTTCATTGTATGACTTCGCTCACCTCCATTCTACGAGTTCACACACCTACATTCTATGACTTCACACACCTTCATTCGACTTCACACACCTCCATTCTATGACTTCACAGACCTCGAATCTGTGACTTCACTCACCTCCAATCTATGACTTCACACTCCTCCATTCTATGACTTCCCACACCTCCTTTCTATGACTTCACACCTCCATTCTGACTTCACACACCTCCATTATGTGACTTCACACCCCTCCATTATATGACGTCACACAACTCCGTTCTATGACTCACACACCTCCATTCTATGACTTCACACACCTCCGTTCTGCGACTTCACACACCTCCATTCTATGACTTCACAAACCTTCATTCTTACTTCACAAACATACATTCTATGACTTCACACACCTCCATTCTATGACCTCACACACCTCCATTCTTTGACTTCACACACCTCCATTCTGTGACTTCACACACCTCCATTCTGTGACTTCACACACCTCCATTCTGTGACTTCACACAGCTCCATTCTGTGACTTCACACACCTCCATTCTCCGACTTCACACACCTGCATTCTATGACTTCACACATCCATTTTGACTTCACAAACCTCCAATATATAACTTTAAACACCTCAATTCTGTGACTTCACACACCTCCATTCTATGAAATCATACCCGTCCATTCTGTGACTTCACACACCTCCATTCTTTGACTACACACACCTCCATTCTGTGACTTCACCCACCTCCATTCTGTGACTTCCCACACCTCAATTCTCCGACTTCACACCCCTCCAATTTGACTTCACATACCTCCATTCTATGACTTCACACACCTCCATTCTGTGACTTCACAAACCTCCATTCTGTGATTTCACACACTTCCATTCTATGACTTCACACACCTCCATTCTGTGACTTCACACACCTCCATTCTGTGATTTCACACACTTCCATTCTATGACTTCACACACCTCCATTCTATGACTTCACACACCTCCATTCTATGACTTCACCCAACTCCATTCTGTGACTTCACACACCTCCATTCTTTGACCTCACACACCTTCATTCTATGGTTTCACACACCTCCATTCTATGAATTCACACATCCATTTTGACTTTACACACCTCCAATATATGACTTCAAACACCTCAATTCTGTGACTTCACACACTTCCAATCTATGAATTCACACATCCATTTTGACTTCACACACCTCCTATATATGACTTCAAACACCTCAATTCTGTGACTTCACACACCTCCATTCTGTGAGTTCATACCATCCATTCTGTGACTTCACACACCTCCATTCTATAACTTCACAGTTTCATTCTGTGACTTCCCACACCTCCATTCTGTGACTTCACACACGTCCATTCTATGACTTCACACACCTCCATTCTGACTTCACACACCTCCATTCTATGACTTCACACACTTCAATTCTATGACTTCACACACCTCCATTCTGTGACTTCACACACCTCCCTTCGATGTCTTCACACACCTACATTCTTTGACTTCACACACATCCATTTTGACTTCACACCTCCATTCTGTGACTGCACACACTTACATTTGTGACTTCTCACACCACCTTTTTGACTACACACATCTCCATTCTGTGACTTCACACACCTCCATTCTGTGACTTCACACACCTCCATTCTGTGATTTCACACACCTCCCTTCCCGTGACTTCACCCACCTCCATTCTATGACTTCACACACCTCCATTCTATGACTTCACACACTTCCATTCTATGACTTCACACACCTCCATTCTATGACTTCACACACCTCCATTCTATGACTTCCCACATCTGCATTCTGACTTCACACACCTCCATTGTATGACTTCACACATCTTCTTTCTGTAACTTCCCACACTTCCAATGTTTGACTTCACAAACCTCAATTGCATGACTTCACACACCTCCATTCTATGAGTTCACACAACTCCATTCTTTGACTTCACACACCTCCGTTTTGAATTCCCACACTTCCATTCTGTGACTTCACACACCTCCATTCTGAGTTCACACACCTCCATTCTGTGACTTCCCAAACCTCTATTCTGTGATTTCACACACCTCCATTTTAGGACGTAACACACCTCCATTTTGACTTCACACACTTTCATTCTGTGACTTCACACACGTCCATTCTATGATTTCACATACCTTCATGCGATGACTTCACACACCTCCTTTCTGTGACTTCACACACCTCCATTCTGAGTTCACACACCTACATTCTGTGACTTCCCATACCTCTATTCTATGACTTCACACAACTCCTTTCTATGACTTCACACACCTCCATTCTATGACTTCACAGACCTCCATTCTGTGCCTTCACACACCTCCATTCTATGACTTCACACACCTTCATTTTCACTTCACAAACATACATTCTATGACTTCACACACCTCCATTCTATGACTTCACACACCTCCATTCTTTGACTTCACACACCTCCATTCTGTGACTTCACACCTCCATTCTGTGACTTCACACAGCTCCATTCTGTGACTTCACACACCTCCATTCTCCGACTTCACACACCTCCATTCTATGACTTCACACATCCATTTTGACTTCACACACCTCCAAAATATAACTTCAAACACCTTAATTCTGTGACTTCACACATCTCCATTCTATGAAATCATACCCGTCCACTCTGTGACTTCACACACCTCCATTCTTTGACTTCACACACCTCCATTCTGTGACTTCACCCACCTCCATTCTGTGACTTCCCACACCTCCATTCTCTGACTTCACACCCCTCCAATTTGACTTCATATACCTCCATTCTATGACTTCACACACCTCCATTCTGTGACTTCACACACCTCCATTCTGTGACTTCACAAACCTCCATTCTATGATTTCACACACCTCCAAACTATGACTTCACACACCTACATTTTATGACGTCACACACCTCCATTTTGACTTCACACACCTCCATTATGTGACTCCAAACACCTCGCTTCTGTGACTTCACACACCTCCATTCTATGACTTCACACACTTCCATTCTATGACTTCACACTCCGCCATTCCGTGACTTCACAGACCTGCATTGTGAGTTCACACACCTCCATTCTGTGACATCACACACCTCCATTCTGCGATTTCACACACCTCCATTCTGAGATGTCACACCTCCATTCTATGAATTCACACACCTCCATTCTGTGATTTCACACACCTCAATTCTAAGACTTCACACAACTCCATTCTGTGACTTTACACATCTCCATAATGAGTTCACGCACCTCCATTCTGTGACTTCACACACCTCCATTCTGTGACTTCACACACCTCCATTCTATGACTTCACACACCTCCATTCTGTGACTTCACCTACCTCCATTCTATGACTTCACAAACCTCCATTCTGTGACTTCACACACCTCCATTCTGTGACTTCAGAAACCTCCATTCTATGATTTCACACACCTCCAATCTATGACTTCACACACCTCCATTTTATGATGTCACACACCTCCATTTTGACTTCTCACACCTCCATTATGTGACTTCACACACCTCTCTTCTGTGACTTCACACACCTCCATTCTATGACTTCACACACCTTCATTGTATGACTTCGCTCACCTCCATTCTACGAGTTCACACACCTACATTCTATGACTTCACACACCTTCATTCGACTTCACACACCTCCATTCTATGACTTCACAGACCTCGAATCTGTGACTTCACTCACCTCCAATCTATGACTTCACACTCCTCCATTCTATGACTTCCCACACCTCCTTTCTATGACTTCACACCTCCATTCTGACTTCACACACCTCCATTATGTGACTTCACACACCTCCATTATATGACGTCACACAACTCCGTTCTATGACTCACACACCTCCATTCTATGACTTCACACACCTCCATTCTGCGACTTCACAAACCTTCATTCTTACTTCACAAACATACATTCTATGACTTCACACACCTCCATTCTATGACCTCACACACCTCCATTCTTTGACTTCACACACCTCCATTCTGTGACTTCACACACCTCCATTCTGTGACTTCACACACCTCCATTCTGTGACTTCACACAGCTCCATTCTGTGACATCACACACCTCCATTCTCCGACTTCACACACCTCCATTCTATGACTTCACACATCCATTTTGACTTCACAAACCTCCAATATATAACTTTAAACACCTCAATTCTGTGACTTCACACACCTCCATTCTATGAAATCATACCCGTCCATTCTGTGACTTCACACACCTCCATTCTTTGACTTCACACACCTCCATTCTGTGACTTCACCCACCTCCATTCTGTGACTTCCCACACCTCAATTCTCCGACTTCACACCCCTCCACTTTGACTTCACATACCTCCATTCTATGACTTCACACACCTCCATTTTGTGACTTCACAAACCTCCATTCTATGATTTCACACACCTCCAATCTATGACTTCACACACCTACATTTTATGACGTCACACACCTCCATTTTGACTTCACACACCTCCATTATGTGACTCCACACACCTCCCTTCTGTGACTTCACACACCTCCATTCTATGACTTCACACACTTCCATTCTATGATGTCACACACCGCTATTCCGTGACTTCACACACCTGCATTGTGAGTTCACACACCTCCATTCTGTGACCTCACACACCTCCATTCTGCGATTTCACACACCTCCATTCTGAGATGTCACACCTCCATTCTATGAATTCACACACCTCCATTCTGTGATTTCACACACCTCAATTCTGTGACTTCACACAACTCCATTCTGTGACTTAACACATCTCCATTCTTAGTTCACACACCTCCATTCTGTGACTTCACACACCTCCAATCTGTGACTTCACACACATCCATTCTCTGACTTCACACACCTCCATTCTGTGACTTCACACACCTCCATTCTGTGATTTCACACACCTCCATTCTGTGATTTCACACACTTCCATTCTATGACTTCACACACCTCCATTCTATGGTTTCACACACCTCCATTCTATGAATTCACACATCCATTTTGACTTTACACACCTCCAATATATGACTTCAAACACCTCAATTCTGTGACTTCACACACCTCCATTCTATGAATTCACACATCCATTTTGACTTCACACACCTCCTATATATGACTTCAAACACCTCCATTCTGTGACTTCACACACCTCCATTCTGTGAGTTCATACCATCCATTCTGTGACTTCACACACCTCCATTCTATAACTTCACACACTTTCATTCTGTGACTTCCCACACCTCCATTTTGTGACTTCACACACCTCCATTCTGTGTTCACACACCTCCATTCTATGACTTCACACACTTCCATTCTGTGACTTCCCACACCTCCATTCCGTGACTTCACACACCTCCATTCTATGACTTCACACACCTCTCTTCTGACTTCACACACCTTCATTCTATGACTTCACACACCTCTATTCTGACTTCACACACCTCCATTCTATGACTTCACACACCTCCATTCTGACTTCACACACCTCCATTCTATGACTTTGCACACCTCTATTCTGACTTCACACACCTCCATTCTGTGACTTCACACACCTCCCTTCGATGACTTCACACACCTACATTCTTTGACTTCACACACAACCATTTTGACTTCACACCTTCATTCTGTGACTTCACACAATTACATTTGTGACTTCTCACACCACCTTTTTGACTTCACACATCTCCATTCTGTGACTTCACACACCTCCACTCTGTGACTTCACACACCTCCATTCTGTGATTTCACACACCACCCTTCCGTGACTTCACCCACCTCCATTCTATGACTTCACACACCTCCATTCTATGACTTCACACACTTTCGTTCTATGACTTCACACACCTCCATTCTATGACTTCTCACACCTCCATTCTATGACTTCCCACACCTGCATTCTGACTTCACACACCTCCATTGTATGACTTCACACATCTTCTTTCTGTAACTTCCCACACTTCCAGTGTTTGACTTCACAAACCTCAATTGCATGACTTCACACACCTCCATTCTATGAGTTCACACAACTCCATTCTTTGACTTCACACACCTCCGTTTTGACTTCACACACTTCCATTCTGTGACTTCACACACCTCCATTCTGAGTTCACACACCTCCATTCTGTGACTTCCCAAACCTCTATTCTATGATTTCACACACCTCCATTTTAGGACGTCACACACCTCCATTTTGACTTCACACACTTTCATTCTGTGACTTCACACACCTCCATTCTATGATTTCACATACCTTCATGCGATGACTTCACACACCTCCATTCTGTGACTTCACACACCTCCATTCTGAGTTCACACACCTCCATTCTGTGACTTCCCAAACCTCTATTCTATGATTTCACACAACTCCTTTCTATGACTTCACACACCTCCATTCTATGACTTCACAGACCTCCATTCTGTGACTTCACACACCTACATTCTATGACTTCACACACCTTCATTTTCACTTCACAAACATACATTCTATGACTTCACACACCTCCATTCTATGACTTCACACACCTCCATTCTTTGACTTCACACACCTCCATTCTGTGACTTCACACCTCCATTCTGTGACTTCACACAGCTCCATTCTGTGACTTCACACACCTCCATTCTCCGACTTCACACACCTCCATTCTATGACTTCACACATCCATTTTGACTTCACACACCTCCAAAATATAACTTCAAACACCTTAATTCTGTGACTTCACACATCTCCATTCTATGAAATCATACCCGTCCATTCTGTGACTTCACACACCTCGATTCTTTGACTTCACACACCTCCATTCTGTGACTTCACCCACCTCCATTCTGTGACTTCCCACACCTCCATTCTCTGACTTCACACCCCTCCAATTTGACTTCATATACCTCCATTCTATGACTTCACACACCTCCATTCTGTGACTTCACACACCTCCATTCTGTGACTTCACAAACCTCCATTCTATGATTTCACACACCTCCAAACTATGACTTCACACACCTACATTTTATGACGTCACACACCTCCATTTTGACTTCACACACCTCCATTATGTGACTCCACACACCTTGCTTCTGTGACTTCACACACCTCCATTCTATGACTTCACACACTTCCATTCTATGACTTCACACTCCGCCATTCCGTGACTTCACAGACCTGCATTGTGAGTTCACACACCTCCATTCTGTGACATCACACACCTCCATTCTGCGATTTCACACACCTCCACTCTGAGATGTCACACCTCCATTCTATGAATTTACACACCTCCATTCTGTGATTTCACACACCTCAATTCTATGACTTCACACAACTCCATTCTGTGACTTTACACATCTCCATAATGAGTTCACGCACCTCCATTCTGTGACTTCACACACCTCTATTCTGTGACTTCACACACCTCCATTCTATGACTTCACACACCTCCATTCTGTGACTTCACAAACCTCCATTCTATGATTTCACACACCTCCAATCTATGACTTCACACACCTCTATTTTATGATGTCACACACCTCCATTTTGACTTCTCAAACCTCCATTATGTGACTTCACACACCTCTCTTCTGTGACTTCACACACCTCCATTCTATGACTTCACACACCTTCATTGTATGACTTCGCTCACCTCCATTCTACGAGTTCACACACCTACATTCTATGACTTCACACACCTTCATTCGACTTCACACACCTCCATTCTATGACTTCACAGACCTCGAATCTGTGACTTCACTCACCTCCAATCTATGACTTCACACTCCTCCATTCTATGACTTCCCACACCTCCTTTCTATGACTTCACACCTCCATTCTGACTTCACACACCTCCATTATGTGACTTCACACCCCTCCATTATATGACGTCACACAACTCCGTTCTATGACTCACACACCTCCATTCTATGACTTCACACACCTCCGTTCTGCGACTTCACACACCTCCATTCTATGACTTCACAAACCTTCATTCTTACTTCACAAACATACATTCTATGACTTCACACACCTCCATTCTATGACCTCACACACCTCCATTCTTTGACTTCACACACCTCCATTCTGTGACTTCACACACCTCCATTCTGTGACTTCACACACCTCCATTCTGTGACTTCACACAGCTCCATTCTGTGACTTCACACACCTCCATTCTCCGACTTCACACACCTGCATTCTATGACTTCACACATCCATTTTGACTTCACAAACCTCCAATATATAACTTTAAACACCTCAATTCTGTGACTTCACACACCTCCATTCTATGAAATCATACCCGTCCATTCTGTGACTTCACACACCTCCATTCTTTGACTACACACACCTCCATTCTGTGACTTCACCCACCTCCATTCTGTGACTTCCCACACCTCAATTCTCCGACTTCACACCCCTCCAATTTGACTTCACATACCTCCATTCTATGACTTCACACACCTCCATTCTGTGACTTCACAAACCTCCATTCTGTGATTTCACACACTTCCATTCTATGACTTCACACACCTCCATTCTGTGACTTCACACACCTCCATTCTGTGATTTCACACACTTCCATTCTATGACTTCACACACCTCCATTCTATGACTTCACACACCTCCATTCTATGACTTCACCCAACTCCATTCTGTGACTTCACACACCTCCATTCTTTGACCTCACACACCTTCATTCTATGGTTTCACACACCTCCATTCTATGAATTCACACATCCATTTTGACTTTACACACCTCCAATATATGACTTCAAACACCTCAATTCTGTGACTTCACACACTTCCAATCTATGAATTCACACATCCATTTTGACTTCACACACCTCCTATATATGACTTCAAACACCTCAATTCTGTGACTTCACACACCTCCATTCTGTGAGTTCATACCATCCATTCTGTGACTTCACACACCTCCATTCTATAACTTCACAGTTTCATTCTGTGACTTCCCACACCTCCATTCTGTGACTTCACACACGTCCATTCTATGACTTCACACACCTCCATTCTGACTTCACACACCTCCATTCTATGACTTCACACACTTCAATTCTATGACTTCACACACCTCCATTCTGTGACTTCACACACCTCCCTTCGATGTCTTCACACACCTACATTCTTTGACTTCACACACATCCATTTTGACTTCACACCTCCATTCTGTGACTGCACACACTTACATTTGTGACTTCTCACACCACCTTTTTGACTACACACATCTCCATTCTGTGACTTCACACACCTCCATTCTGTGACTTCACACACCTCCATTCTGTGATTTCACACACCTCCCTTCCCGTGACTTCACCCACCTCCATTCTATGACTTCACACACCTCCATTCTATGACTTCACACACTTCCATTCTATGACTTCACACACCTCCATTCTATGACTTCACACACCTCCATTCTATGACTTCCCACATCTGCATTCTGACTTCACACACCTCCATTGTATGACTTCACACATCTTCTTTCTGTAACTTCCCACACTTCCAATGTTTGACTTCACAAACCTCAATTGCATGACTTCACACACCTCCATTCTATGAGTTCACACAGCTCCATTCTTTGACTTCACACACCTCCGTTTTGAATTCCCACACTTCCATTCTGTGACTTCACACACCTCCATTCTGAGTTCACACACCTCCATTCTGTGACTTCCCAAACCTCTATTCTGTGATTTCACACACCTCCATTTTAGGACGTAACACACCTCCATTTTGACTTCACACACTTTCATTCTGTGACTTCACACACGTCCATTCTATGATTTCACATACCTTCATGCGATGACTTCACACACCTCCATTCTGTGACTTCACACACCTCCATTCTGAGTTCACACACCTACATTCTGTGACTTCCCATACCTCTATTCTATGATTTCACACAACTCCTTTCTATGACTTCACACACCTCCATTCTATGACTTCACAGACCTCCATTCTGTGCCTTCACACACCTCCATTCTATGACTTCACACACCTTCATTTTCACTTCACAAACATACATTCTATGACTTCACACACCTCCATTCTATGACTTCACACACCTCCATTCTTTGACTTCACACACCTCCATTCTGTGACTTCACACCTCCATTCTGTGACTTCACACAGCTCCATTCTGTGACTTCACACACCTCCATTCTCCGACTTCACACACCTCCATTCTATGACTTCACACATCCATTTTGACTTCACACACCTCCAAAATATAACTTCAAACACCTTAATTCTGTGACTTCACACATCTCCATTCTATGAAATCATACCCGTCCACTCTGTGACTTCACACACATCCATTCTTTGACTTCACACACCTCCATTCTGTGACTTCACCCACCTCCATTCTGTGACTTCCCACACCTCCATTCTCTGACTTCACACCCCTCCAATTTGACTTCATATACCTCCATTCTATGACTTCACACACCTCCATTCTGTGACTTCACACACCTCCATTCTGTGACTTCACAAACCTCCATTCTATGATTTCACACACCTCCAAACTATGACTTCACACACCTACATTTTATGACGTCACACACCTCCATTTTGACTTCACACACCTCCATTATGTGACTCCACACACCTCGCTTCTGTGACTTCACACACCTCCATTCTATGACTTCACACACTTCCATTCTATGACTTCACACTCCGCCATTCCGTGACTTCACAGACCTGCATTGTGAGTTCACACACCTCCATTCTGTGACATCACACACCTCCATTCTGCGATTTCACACACCTCCATTCTGAGATGTCACACCTCCATTCTATGAATTCACACACCTCCATTCTGTGATTTCACACACCTCAATTCTAAGACTTCACACAACTCCATTCTGTGACTTTACACATCTCCATAATGAGTTCACGCACCTCCATTCTGTGACTTCACACACCTCCATTCTGTGACTTCACACACCTCCATTCTATGACTTCACACACCTCCATTCTGTGACTTCACCTACCTCCATTCTATGACTTCACAAACCTCCATTCTGTGACTTCACACACCTCCATTCTGTGACTTCAGAAACCTCCATTCTATGATTTCACACACCTCCAATCTATGACTTCACACACCTCCATTTTATGATGTCACACACCTCCATTTTGACTTCTCACACCTCCATTATGTGACTTCACACACCTCTCTTCTGTGACTTCACACACCTCCATTCTATGACTTCACACACCTTCATTGTATGACTTCGCTCACCTCCATTCTACGAGTTCACACACCTACATTCTATGACTTCACACACCTTCATTCGACTTCACACACCTCCATTCTATGACTTCACAGACCTCGAATCTGTGACTTCACTCACCTCCAATCTATGACTTCACACTCCTCCATTCTATGACTTCCCACACCTCCTTTCTATGACTTCACACCTCCATTCTGACTTCACACACCTCCATTATGTGACTTCACACACCTCCATTATATGACGTCACACAACTCCGTTCTATGACTCACACACCTCCATTCTATGACTTCACACACCTCCATTCTGCGACTTCACAAACCTTCATTCTTACTTCACAAACATACATTCTATGACTTCACACACCTCCATTCTATGACCTCACACACCTCCATTCTTTGACTTCACACACCTCCATTCTGTGACTTCACACACCTCCATTCTGTGACTTCACACACCTCCATTCTGTGACTTCACACAGCTCCATTCTGTGACATCACACACCTCCATTCTCCGACTTCACACACCTCCATTCTATGACTTCACACATCCATTTTGACTTCACAAACCTCCAATATATAACTTTAAACACCTCAATTCTGTGACTTCACACACCTCCATTCTATGAAATCATACCCGTCCATTCTGTGACTTCACACACCTCCATTCTTTGACTTCACACACCTCCATTCTGTGACTTCACCCACCTCCATTCTGTGACTTCCCACACCTCAATTCTCCGACTTCACACCCCTCCACTTTGACTTCACATACCTCCATTCTATGACTTCACACACCTCCATTTTGTGACTTCACAAACCTCCATTCTATGATTTCACACACCTCCAATCTATGACTTCACACACCTACATTTTATGACGTCACACACCTCCATTTTGACTTCACACACCTCCATTATGTGACTCCACACACCTCCCTTCTGTGACTTCACACACCTCCATTCTATGACTTCACACACTTCCATTCTATGATGTCACACACCGCTATTCCGTGACTTCACACACCTGCATTGTGAGTTCACACACCTCCATTCTGTGACCTCACACACCTCCATTCTGCGATTTCACACACCTCCATTCTGAGATGTCACACCTCCATTCTATGAATTCACACACCTCCATTCTGTGATTTCACACACCTCAATTCTGTGACTTCACACAACTCCATTCTGTGACTTAACACATCTCCATTCTTAGTTCACACACCTCCATTCTGTGACTTCACACACCTCCAATCTGTGACTTCACACACATCCATTCTATGACTTCACACACCTCCCTTCTGTGACTTCACAAACCTCCATTCTATGATTTCACACACCTCCAATCAATGACTTCACACACCTCCATTTTATGACGTCACACACCTCCATTTTCACTTCTCACACCTCCATTATGTGATTTCACACACCTCTCTTCTGTGACTTCACACACCTCCATTCTATGACTTCACACACCTTCATTGTATGACTTCGCACTCCTCCATTCTATGACTTCACACACTTCCATTCTATGATTTCACATACCTTCATACGATGACTTCACACACCTCCATTCTGTGACTTCACACATCTCCACTCTGATTTCACACACCGCCATTCTGTGACTTCACAAACCTCTATTCTATGATTTCACACACCTCCATCCAATGACTTCTCACACCTCCATTTTAGGACGTCACACACCTCCATTTTGACTTCACCCACTTCAATTCTGTGACTTCACACACCTCCATTCTATGACTTCACACACTTCCATTCTATGATGTCACACACCGCTATTCCGTGACTTCACACACCTGCATTGTGAGTTCACACACCTCCATTCTGTGACCTCACACACCTCCATTCTGCGATTTCACACACCTCCATTCTGAGATGTCACACCTCCATTCTATGAATTCACACACCTCCATTCTGTGATTTCACACACCTCAATTCTAAGACTTCACACAACTCCATTCTGTGACTTTACACATCTCCATAATGAGTTCACGCACCTCCATTCTGTGACTTCACACACCTCAATTCTATGACTTCACACACCTCCATTCTGTGACTTCACCTACCTCCATTCTATGACTTCACAAACCTCCATTCTGTGACTTCACACACCTCCATTCTGTGACTTCAGAAACCTCCATTCTATGATTTCACACACCTCCAATCTATGACTTCACACACCTCCATTTTATGATGTCACACACCTCCATTTTGACTTCTCACACCTCCATTATGTGACTTCACACACCTCTCTTCTGTGACTTCACACACCTCCATTCTATGACTTCACACACCTTCATTGTATGACTTCGCTCATCTCCCTTCTATGAGTTCACACACCTACATTCTATGACTTCACACACCTTCATTCGACTTCACACACCTCCATTCTATGACTTCACAGACCTCGAATCTGTGACTTCACTCACCTCCAATCTATGACTTCACACTCCTCCATTCTATGACTTCCCACACCTCCTTTCTATGACTTCACACCTCCATTCTGACTTCACACACCTCCATTATGTGACTTCACACACCTCCATTATATGACGTCACACAACTCCGTTCTATGACTCACACACCTCCATTCTATGACTTCACACACCTCCATTCTGCGACTTCACAAACCTTCATTCTTACTTCACAAACATACATTCTATGACTTCACACACCTCCATTCTATGACCTCACACACCTCCATTCTTTGACTTCACACACCTCCATTCTGTGACTTCACACACCTCCATTCTGTGACTTCACACACCTCCATTCTGTGACTTCACACAGCTCCATTCTGTGACATCACACACCTCCATTCTCCGACTTCACACACCTCCATTCTATGACTTCACACATCCATTTTGACTTCACAAACCTCCAATATATAACTTTAAACACCTCAATTCTGTGACTTCACACACCTCCATTCTATGAAATCTTACCCGTCCATTCTGTGACTTCACACACCTCCATTCTTTGACTTCACACACCTGCATTCTGTGACTTCACCCACCTCCATTCTATGACTTCCCACACCTCAATTCTCCGACTTCACACCCCTCCAATTTTACTTCACATACCTCCATTCTATGACTTCACACACCTCCATTTTGTGACTTCACAAACCTCCATTCTATGATTTCACACACCTCCAATCTATGACTTCACACACCTACATTTTATGACGTCACACACCTCCATTTTGACTTCACACACCTCCATTATGTGACTCCACACACCTCCCTTCTGTGACTTCACACACCTCCATTCTGAGTTCACACACCTCCATTCTCTGACTTCACACACCTCCATTCTGTGACTTCACACACCTCCATTGTGTGACTTCACACACTTCCATTCTATGACTTCATAAACCTCCCTTTTATAATTTCACACACCTTCATTCTGTGACTTCACACACCTCCATTCTATGACCTCACACACCCTCATTCTATGATTTCACACACCTCCATTCTATGATTTCACACATCCATTTTGACTTCACACACCTCTAATATATGACTTCAAACACCTCAATTCTGTGACTTCACACACCTCCATTCTATGACTTCGTACCGTCCATTCTGTGACTTCAAACACCTCCATTCTATGACTTCACACACTTCCATTCTATGACTTCACACACCTCCATTCTGTGACTTCACACACCTCCATTGTATGACTTCACACACTTCCATTGTGACGTCACTCACCTCCATTCTATGAGTTCACACACCTCCGTTCTGACTTCAAACACCTACATTCTATGACTTCACACACCTCCATTCTGTATTCACACAGCTCCATTCTGTGACTTGACAAAACTCCATTCTATGATTTCACACACTTCCATTCTATGACTTCACACACCGCCATTCCGTGACTTCACACACCTGCATTGTGAGTTCACACACCTCCATTCTGTGACCTCACACACCTCCATTCTGCGATTTCACACACCTCCATTCTGAGATGTCACACCTCCATTCTATGAATTCACACACCTCCATTCTGTGATTTCACACACCTTCATTCTTACTTCACAAACATGTATTCTATGACTTCACACACTTCCATTCTATGACTTCACACACCTCCATTCTTTGACTTCACACACCTCCATTCTGTGACTTCACACACCTCTGTTCTGTGACTTCACACAGCTCCATTCTGTTTTCACACACCTCCATTCTTCGACTTCACACACCTCCATTCTATGACTTCACACATCCATTTTGACTTCACAGAACTCCAATATATAACTTCAAACACCTCAATTCTGTGACTTCACACATCTCCATTCTATGAATTTATACCCGTCCATTCTGTGACTTCACACACCTCCATTCTTTGACTTCACACACCTCCATTCTGTCACTGCACCCACCTCCATTCTGTGACTTCCCACACCTCCATTCTCCGACTTCATACCCCTCCAATTTGACTTTACATACCTCCAATCTATGACTTCACACACCTCCATTCTGTGACTTCACAAACCTCCATTCTATGATTTCACACACCTCCAATCTATGACTTCACACACCTACATTTTATGACGTCACAAACCTCCATTTTGACTTAACACACCTCCATTATGTGACTCCACACACCTCCCTTCTGTGACTTCACACACCTCCATTCTATGACTTCACACACCTTCATTGTATGACTTCACACACCTCCATTCTATGACTTCACACACTTCCATTCTATGATTTCGCATACCTCCATTCTATGACTTCACACACCTCCATTCTGTGACTTCACACACCTCCATTCTATGACTTCACACACCTCTATTCTATGACTTCACAAACCTTCATTCTCTGATTTCACACACCTCCATTCTATGACTTCACACACCTCCATTCTTTGACTTCACACACCTCCATTCTGTGACATCACACACCTCCATTCTGTGTCTTCACACAGCTCCATTCTGTGACTTCACACACCTCCATTCTCCGACTTCACACACCTCCATTCTATGACTTCACACATCCATTTTGACTTCACACAACTCCAATATATAACTTCAAACACCTCAATTCTGTGACTTCACACACCTCCATTCTATGAATTCATACCCGTCCATTCTGTGACTTCACACACCTCCATTCTTTGACTTCACACACCTCCATTCTGTGACTTCACCCACCTCCATTCTATGACTTCACACACCTCCCTTCTGTTAATTCACACACCTCCATACTATGACTTCACACACCTTCATTGTATGACTTCACACACCTCCATTCTATGACTTCACACACTTCCATTCTATGATTTCACATACCTCCATGCTATGACTTCACACACCTCCATTCTGTGACTTCACACACCTCCATTCTATGACTTCACACACCTCAATTCTGTGACTTCACAAACCTTCATTCTATGATTTCACACACCTCCATTCTATGACTTCACACACCTCCATTTTAGGACATCACACACCTCCATTTTGACTTCACACACCTCCATTCTGTGACTTCACACACCTCCATACTATGAATTCACACACTTCCATTGTGACGTCACACACCTCTATTCTATGAGTTCACACACCTCCATTCTATGACTACACACACCTCCATTCTGACTTCACACACCTCCATTCTATGACTTCACAGACCTCGAATCTGTGACTTCACTCACCTCCACTCTATGACTTCACACTGCTCCATTCTCTGACTTCCCACACCTCCTTTCTATGACTTCACCCACCTCTATTCTATGACTTCACACACCTTCATTTTTACTTCAGAAACATCCATTCTATGACTTCACATACCTCCGTTCTATGACTTCACATAGCTCCATTCTGTGACTTCACACATCTCCATTCTGAGTTCACACAACTCCATTCAGTGACTTCACACATCTCCATTCTGACTTCACACACCTCCATTCTATGACTTCACACACTTCCATTTTATGACTTCACAGACCTCTATTCTGTGACTTCACAAACCTCCATTCTGAGTTCACACACCTCCATTCTGTGACTTCACACACCTCCATTGTGTGACTTCACACACTTCCATTCTATGACTTCATAAACCTCCCTTTTATAATTTCACACACCTCCATTCTATGACCTCACACACCCTCATTCTATGATTTCACACACCTCCATCCTATGATTTCACACATCCATTTTGACTTCACACACCTCTAATATATGACTTCAAACACCTCAATTCTCTGACTTCACACACCTCCATTCTATGACTTCACACACTTCCATTCTATGACTTGACACACCTCCATTTTATAACTTCACACACCTCCATTCTATGACTTCACACACCTCCATTCTGAGTTTACACACCTCCATTCTATGACTTCACACCCCTCCATTCTATGACGTCACACCTTTATTCTATGACTTCATACAAGTTCATTCTTACTTTACAAACATCCATTCTATAACTTCACACACCTCCAATCTATGACCTCACACACCTCCATTCTGACTTCACACACCTCCATTCTATGACTTCACAGACCTCGAATCTGTGACTTCACTCACCTCCACTCTATGACTTCACACTGCTCCATTCTCTGACTTCCCACACCTCCTTTCTATGACTTCACCCACCTCTATTCTATGACTTCACACCTCCATTCTGACTTCACACACCTCCATTCTGTGACTTCACACACCTCCATTATATGATATCACTCACCTCCATTCTATGGCTTCACACACTTCCATTGTGACGTCACACACCTCCATTCTATGAGTTCACACACCTCCATTCTGACTTCACACACCTCCATTCTATGACTTCACACACCTACATTCTGACTTCACACACCTCTATTCTATGACTTCGCACACCTCCATTCTGATATCACACACCTCCATTCTATGACTTCACAGACCTCGAATCTGTGACTTCACTCGCCTGCATTCTATGACTTTACATTCCTCCATTCTATGACTTCCCAAACCTCATTCTATGACTTCACACACCTTCATTTTTACTTCAGAAACATCCATTCTATGACTTCACACACCTCCGTTCTATGACTTCACAAACCTCCATTCTGTGACTTCACACATCTCCATTCTGAGTTCACACAACTCCATTCAGTGACTTCACACATCACCATTCTGACTTCACACACCTCCATTGTATGACTTCACACACTTCCATTCTATGACTTCACAGACCTCTATTCTGTGACTTCTCAAACCTCCATTCTGAGTTCACACACCTCCATTCTGTGACTTCACAGACCTCCATTCTTTGACTTCACACACCTCCATTCTGTGACTCCACCCACCTCCATTCTGTGACTTCCCACACCTCCATTCTCCGACTTCACACCCCTCCAATTTTACTTCACATACCTCCATTCTATGACTTCACACACCTCCATTCTGTGATTTCACAAACCTCCGTTCTATGAATTCACACACCTTCATTCGACTTCACACACCTCCATTCTGACTTCACACACCTCTATTATGTGACTTCACACACCTCCATTATATGACGTCATACAACTCCGTTCTATGACTTCACACACCTCCATTCTATGACTTCACACACCTCCATTCTGTGACTTCACACACCTCCATTCTATGACATCACACACCTTCATTCTTACTTCACAAACATACATTCTATGACTTCACACACCTCCATTCTATGACTTCACACACCTCCATTCTGTGACTTCACACACCTCCATTCTGTGACTTCACACAGCTCCATTCTGTGACTTCACACACCTCCATTTTCCGACTTCACACACCTCCATTCTATGACTTCACACATCCATTTTGACTTCACACAACTCGAATATATAACTTCAAACACCTCAATTCTGTGACTTCACACACCTCCATTTTATGAATTCATACCGTCCATTCTGTGACTTCACACACCTCCATTCTTTGACTTCACACACCTCCATTCTGTGACTTCACCCACCTCCATTCTGTGACTTCCCACACCTCCATTCTCCGACTTCACACCCCTCCAATTTTACTTCACATACCTCCATTCTATGACTTCACCCACCTCCATTCTGTGACTTCACAAACCTCCATTCTATGATTTCACACACCTCCAATCTATGACTTCACACACCTACATTTTATGACGTCACACACCTCCATTTTGACTTCACACACCTCCATTTTGTGACACCACACAGCTCCCTTCTGTGACTTCACACACCTCCATTCTATGACTTCACACACTTCCATTCTATGACTTCACACACCATCATTCTGTCACTTCACACACCTGCATTGTGAGTTCACACACCTCCATTCTGTGACCTCACACACCTCCATTCTGCGATTTCACACACCTCAACTCTGAGATGTCACACCTCCATTCTATGAATTCACACACCTCCGTTCTGTGATTTCACACACCTCAATTCTATGACTTCACAGAACTCCATTCTGTGACTTCACACATCTCCATTCTGAGTTCACACACCTCCATTCTGTGACTTCACACACCTCCATTCTGTGACTTCACACACCTCCATTCTATGACTTCACACACTTCCATTCTATGATTTCACATACCTTCATACGATGACATCACACACCTCCATTCTGTGACCTCACACACCTCCATTCTGAGTTCACACACCACCATTCTGTGACTTCACAAACCTCTATTCTATGATTTCACACACCTCCATTCTCTGACTTCTCACACCTCCATTTTAGGACGTCACACACCTCCATTTTGACTTCACACACTTCCATTCTGTGACTTCACACACCTCCATTCTCTGACTTCATGCACTTCCTTTGGGACGTCACATACCTGCATTCTATGAGTTCTCACACCTACATTCTATGACTTCACACACCTTCATTCGACTTCACACACCTCCATTCTATGACTTCACAGACCTCGAATCTGTGACTTCACTCACCTCCAATCTATGACTTCACACTCCTCCATTCTATGACTTCCCACACCTCCCTTCTATGACTTCACACCACCATTCTGACTTCACACACCTCCATTCTATGACTTCACACACCTCCATTCTGTGACTTCACACACCTCCATTCTGTGACTCCACCCACCTCCATTCTGTGACTTCCCACACCTCCATTCTCCGACTTCACACCCCTCCAATTTTACTTCACATACCTCCATTCTATGACTTCACACACCTCCATTCTGTGATTTCACAAACCTCCGTTCTATGAATTCACACACCTTCATTCGACTTCACACACCTCCATTCTGACTTCACACACCACTATTATGTGACTTCACACACCTCCATTATATGACGTCATACAACTCCGTTCTATGACTTCACACACCTCCATTCTATGACTTCACACACCTCCATTCTGTGACTTCACACACCTCCATTCTATGACATCACACACCTTCATTCTTACTTCACAAACATACATTCTATGACTTCACACACCTCCATTCTATGACTTCACACACCTCCATTCTGTGACTTCACACACCTCCATTCTGTGACTTCACACAGCTCCATTCTGTGACTTCACACACCTCCATTTTCCGACTTCACACACCTCCATTCTATGACTTCACACATCCATTTTGACTTCACACAACTCGAATATATAACTTCAAACACCTCAATTCTGTGACTTCACACACCTCCATTTTATGAATTCATACCGTCCATTCTGTGACTTCACACACCTCCATTCTTTGACTTCACACACCTCCATTCTGTGACTTCACCCACCTCCATTCTGTGACTTCCCACACCTCCATTCTCCGACTTCACACCCCTCCAATTTTACTTCACATACCTCCATTCTATGACTTCACCCACCTCCATTCTGTGACTTTACAAACCTCCATTCTATGATTTCACACACCTCCAATCTATGACTTCACACACCTACATTTTATGACGTCACACACCTCCATTTTGACTTCACACACCTCCATTTTGTGACACCACACAGCTCCCTTCTGTGACTTCACACACCTCCATTCTATGACTTCACACACTTCCATTCTATGACTTCACACACCACCATTCCGTCACTTCACACACCTGCATTGTGAGTTCACACACCTCCATTCTGTGACCTCACACACCTCCATTCTGCGATTTCACACACCTCAATTCTGAGATGTCACACCTCCATTCTATGAATTCACACACCTCCGTTCTGTGATTTCACACACCTCAGTTCTATGACTTCACAGAACTCCATTCTGTGACTTCACACATCTCCATTCTGAGTTCACACACCTCCATTCTGTGACTTCACACACCTCCATTCTGTGACTTCACACACCTCCATTCTATGACTTCACACACTTCCATTCTATGATTTCACATACCTTCATACGATGACATCACACACCTCCATTCTGTGACCTCACACACCTCCATTCTGAGTTCACACACCACCATTCTGTGACTTCACAAACCTCTATTCTATGATTTCACACACCTCCATTCTCTGACTTCTCACACCTCCATTTTAGGACGTCACACACCTCCATTTTGACTTCACACACTTCCATTCTGTGACTTCACACACCTCCATTCTCTGACTTCATGCACTTCCTTTGGGACGTCACATACCTGCATTCTATGAGTTCTCACACCTACATTCTATGACTTCACACACCTTCATTCGACTTCACACACCTCCATTCTATGACTTCACAGACCTCGAATCTGTGACTTCACTCACCTCCAATCTATGAATTCACACTCCTCCATTCTATGACTTCCCACACCTCCCTTCTATGACTTCACACCACCATTCTGACTTCACACACCTCCATTCTATGACTTCACACACCTCCATTCTGTGACTTCACACACCTCCATTCTATGACTTCACACACCTTCATTCTTACTTCACAAACATATATTCTATGACTTCACACACCTCCATTCTATGACTTCACACACCTCTATTCTATGAATTCATACTCGTCCATTCTGTGATTTCACACACCTCCATTCTTTGACTTCACACACCTCCGTTCTGTGACTTCACACACCTCCATTCTGTGACTTCCCACACCTCCATTCTCCGACTTCACACCCCTCCAATTTTACTTCACATACCTCCATTCTATGACTTCACACACCTCCATTCTGTGACTTCACAAACCTCCATTCTATGATTTCACACACCTCCAATCTATGACTTCACACACCTACATTTTATGACGTCACACACCTCCATTTTGACTTCACACACCTCCATTATGTGACTCCACACACCTCACTTCTGTGACTTCACCCACCTCCATTCTAAGACTTCACACACCTTCATTGTATGACTTCACACACCTCCATTCTATGACTTCACACAGTTCCATTCTATATTTCACATACCTCCATGCTATGACTTCACACACCTCCATTCTGTGACTTCACACACCTCCATTCTATGACTTCACACACCTCAATTCTGTGACTTCACAAACCTTCATTGTATGATTTCACACACCTCCATTCTATGACTTCACACACCTCCATTTTAGGATATCACACACCTCCATTTTGACTTCACGCACCTCCATTCTGTGACTTCACACACCTCCATACTATGAATTCACACACTTCTATTGTGACGTCACACACCTTTATTCTATGAGTTCACACACCTCCATTCTATGACCTCACACACCTCCATTCTGACTTCACACACCTCCATTCTATGACTTCACAGACCTCGAGTCTGTGACTTCACTCACCTCCACTCTATGACTTCACACTGCTCCATTCTCTGACTTCCCACACCTCCTTTCTATGACTTCACCCACCTCTATTCTATGACTTCACACCTCCATTGTGACTTCACACACCTCCATTCTGTGACTTCTCACACCTCCATTATATGATATCACACACCTCCATTCTATGACTTCACACACCTCCATTCTATGACTTCACACACTTCCATTGTGACGTCACACACCTCCATTCTATGAGTTCACACACCTCCATTCTGACTTCACACACCTCCATTCTATTACTTCACACACCTCCATTATGACTTCACACACCTCTAATCTATGACTTCGCACACCTCCATTCTGATATCACACACCTCCATTCTATGACTTCACAGACCTCGAATCTGTGACTTCACTCGCCTGCATTCTATGACTTTACATTCCTCCATTCTATGACTTCCCAAACCTCATTCTATGACTTCACACACCTTCATTTTTACTTCAGAAACATCCATTCTATGACTTCACACACCTCCGTTCTATGACTTCACAAACCTCCATTCTGTGACTTCACACATCTCCATTCTGAGTTCACACAACTCCATTCAGTCACTTCACACATCTCCATTCTGACTTCACACACCTCCATTGTATGACTTCACACACTTCCATTCTATGACTTCACAGACCTCTATTCTGTGACTTCACAAACCTCCATTCTGAGTTCACACACCTCCATTCTGTGACTTCACACACCTCCATTCTTTGACTTCACACACCTCCATTCTGTGACTCCACCCACCTCCATTCTGTGACTTCCCACACCTCCATTCTCCGACTTCACACCCCTCCAATTTTACTTCACATACCTCCATTCTATGACTTCACACACCTCCATTCTGTGACTTCACACACCTCCATTCTGTGACTTCACACACCTCCATTGTGTGACTTCACACACTTCCATTCTATGACTTCATTTACCTCCCTTTTATAATTTCACACACCCCCATTCTGTGACTTCACACACCTCCATTCTATGACCCCACACACCCTTATTGTATGTTTTCACACACCTCCATTCTATGATTTCACACATCCATTTTGATTTCACACACCTCTAATATATGACTTCAAACACCTCAATTCTGTGACTTCACACACCTCCATTGTATGACTTCACACACTTCCATTCTATGACTTGACAAACCTCCATTTTATAACTTCACACACCTCCATTCTATGACTTCAAACAGTTCCATTCTGTGACTTCACACACCTCCATTCTATGACTTCACACACCTCCATTCTGTGACTTCACACACCTCCATTGTATGACTTCACACACTTCCATTGTGACGTCACTCACCTCCATTCTATGAGTTCACACACCTCCGTTCTGACTTCAAACACCTACATTCTATGACTTCACACACCTCCATTCTGTATTCACACAGCTCCATTCTGTGACTTCACAAAACTCCATTCTATGATTTCACACAACTCCATACTATGACTTCACAAAACTCCATCTATGACTTCACACACCTGCATTCTGACATCACACACCTCCATTCTATGACTTCACAGACCTCGAATCTGTGACTTCACCACCTCCAATCTATGACTACACACCTCCATTCTCACTTAACACTCCTTCATTCTGTGAATTCACACACCTCCATTCTATGTGTTCACATACATCCATTCCATGACTTCACACACCTTCATTCTCACCTCAGAAACATCCATTCTATGACTTCACACAACCCCATTCTATGACTTCACAAACCTCTATTCTGTGACTTCACACACCTCCATTGTGAGTTCACACAACTCCATTCGGTGACTTCACACACCTCCATTCTGACTTCACACACCTCCATTCTATGACTTCACACACTTCCATTCTATGACTTCACACACCTCCATTCTGTGACTTCACACACTTCCATTCTGTGTTCACACACCTCCATTCTATGACTTCACACACTTCCATTCTGTGACTTTCCACACCTCCATTCTGTGACTTCACACACCTCCATTCTATGACTTCACACACCTCTCTTCTGACTTCACACACCTCCATTCTATGACTTCACACACCTCTATTCTGACTTCACACACCTCCATTCTATGACTTCACACACCTCCATTCTGACTTCACACACCTCCATTCTATGACTTTGCACACCTCTATTCTGACTTCACACACCTCCATTCTGTGACTTCACACACCTCCCTTCGATGGCTTCACACACCTACATTCTTTGACTTCACCCACAACCATTTTGACTTCACACCTCCATTCTGTGACTTCACACACTTACATTTGTGATATCTCACACCACCTTTTTGACTTCACACATCTCCATTCTGTGACTTCACACACCTCCATTCTGTGACTTCACACACCTCCATTCTGTGATTTCGCACACCACCTTTCCGTGACTTCACCCACCTCCATTCTATGACTTCACACACCTCCATTCTATGACTTCACACACTTCCATTCTATGACTTCACACTCCTGCATTCTATGACTTCCCACACCTCCTTTCTATGAATTCACACCTCCATTCTGACTTCACACACCTCCATTATGTGACTTCACACACCTCCATTATATGACGTCACACAACTCCGTTCTCTGACTTCACACACCTCCATTCTATGACTTCACACACCTCCTTTCTGTGACTTCACACTCCGCCATTCTATGACTTCACACACCTTCATTCTTACTTCACAAACATACATTCTATGACTTCACACACCTCCATTCTTTGACTTCACACACCTCCATTCTTTGACTTCACACACCTCCATTCTGTGACTTCACCCACCTCCATTCTGTGACTTCCCACACCTCCATTCACCGACTTCACACCCCTCCAATTTGACTACACATACCTCCATTCTATGACTTCACACACCTCCATTCTGTGACTTCACAAACCTCCATTCTATGATTTCACACACCTCCAATCTATGACTTCACACACCTACATTTTATGACGTCACACACCTCCATTTTGACTTCGCACACCTCCATTATGTGACTCCACACACCTCCCTTCTGTGACTTCACACACCTCCATTCTATGACTTCACACACTTCCATTCTATGACTTCACACACCTCCATTTTGACTTCACACACCTACATTCTGTGACTTCACACACCTCCATTTGTGACTTCACACACCGCCATTTTGATTTCACACACCACCATTCAGTGACTTCACACACCTCCATTCTTTGACTTCACACACCTCCGTATTGACTTCACACACTTCCATTCTGTGGCTTCACACACCTCCATTCTGTGACTTCACACACCACCATTGTTTGACTTCACACACCTCCATTCTTTGACTTCACACACCTCCATTCTATTAGTTCACAAACATCCATTCTATGAGTTCAACACCAAAATTTTGTCTTCACACACCTCCATTCTATTACTTCACACACCTTCATTCTTAATTCAGGAACATCCATTCTATAACTTCACACACCTCCATTCTATGACTTCGCAAACGTCCATTCTGTGACTTCACACACCTCCATTCTGACTTCACACACCTCCATTCCATGACTTCACACACTTCTATTCTGATTTCACACACCTTCATTCTGTGAATTTACACACCTCCATTCTATGTGTTCACACACCTCCATTCTATGACTTCACACACCTTCATTCTTACTTCAGAAACATCAGTTCTATGACTTCACACAACTCCATTCCATGACTTCACAAACCTCCATTCTGTGACTTCACACACCTCCATTCTGAGTTCACACAACTCAATATGGTGACTTCACACACCTCCATTCTGACTTCACGCACCTCCATTCTATGACTTCACACACTTCCATTCTATGACTTCACAGACCTCCATTCTGTGACTTCACACACTTCCATTCTATGACTTCACACACCTCCATTCTATGACTGCACACACCTCCATTCTGTGACTTCACACACCTCCATTCTGTGACTTCACAAACCTCCATTCTGTGACTTCACACACTTCCATTCTATGACTTCACACACCTCCATTCTATGACTTCACACACCTCCATTCTGTGACTTCACACACCTCCATTATATGACCTCACACAACCTCATTCTATGGTTTCACACACCTCCATTCTGACTTCACACACCTACATTCTGTGACTTCACACACCTCCATTCGATGACTTCACACACTTCCATTCTATGACTTCATACACCTCCATTCTGTGACTTTACATACCTCCATTCTGAGTACACACACCTCCATTCTATGACTTCACACACCTGTATTCTGACGTCACACACCTCCATTCTATGACTTCACACACCTCCATTCTGACTTCACACACCTCCATTCTATGACTTCGCACACCTCTATTCTGACTTCACACACCTCCATTCTGTGACTTCACACACCTCCATTCGATGTCTTCACACACCTACATTATTTGACTTCACACACAACCATTTTGACTTCACACCTGCATTCTGTGACTTCACACACTTACATTTGTGACTTCTCACACCACCTTTTTGACTTCACACATCTCCATTCTGTGACTTCACACACCTCCATTCTGTGACTTCACACACCTCCATTCTGTGACTTCACACACCTCCATTCTGTGATTTCACATACCTCCATTTCATGACTTCACCCACCTCCATTCTATGACTTCACACACGTCCATTCTATGACATCACACACCTCCATTCTATGACTTCACACACTTCCACTCTATGACTTCACACACCACCTTTCTATGACTTCACACACCTCCATTCTATGACTTCCTACAGATGCATTCTGACTTCACACACCTCCATTGTATGTCTTCACACATCTTGTTTCTGTAACTTCCCACACTTCCAATGTTTGACTTCACAATCCACCATTCCATGACTTCACACACCTCCATTCTATGAGTTCACACACCACCATTCTTTGACTTCACACACCTCCATTTTGACTTCACAAACCTACATTCTGTGACTTCAAACACCTCCATTTGTGACTTCACACACCACCATTTTGATTTCACACACCACCATTCAGTGAGTTCACACACCTCCATTCTTTGACTTCACACACCTCCGTTTTGACTTCACACACTTCCATTCTGTGACTTCACACACCTCCATTCTGTGACTTCACACACCACCATTGTTTGACTTCACACACCTCCATTCTTTGACTTCACACACCTCCATTCTATTAGTTCACAAACATCCATTCTATGAGTTCAACACCAAAATTTTGTCTTCACACACCTCCATTCTATTACTTCACACACCTTCATTCTTAATTCAGAAACATCTATTCTATGACTTCACACACCTCCATTCTATGACTTCGCAAACCTCCATTCTGTGACTTCACACACCTCCATTCTGACTTCACACACCTCCATTCCATGACTTCACACACTTCCATTCTATGACTTCACACACCTCCATTCTGTGACTTCACATACCTCCATTCTGTGACTTCCCACACCTCCATTCTCCGACTTCACCCCCCTCCAATTTGACTTAACATACCTCCATTCTATGACTTCACACACCTCCATTCTGTGACTTCACAAACCTCCATTCTATGATTTCACACACCTCCAATCTATGACTTCACACAGCTACATTTTATGACGTCACACACCTCCATTTTGACTTCACACACCTCCATTATGTGACTCCACATACCTCCCTTCTGTGACTTCACACACCTCCATTCTATGACTTCACACACTTCCATTCTATGACTTCACACACCTCCATTTTGACTTCACACACCTACATTCTCTGACTTCACACACCTCCATTTGTGACTTCACACACCACCATTTTGATTTCACACACCACCATTCAGTGACTTCACACACCTCCGTTTTGACTTCACACACTTCCATTCTGTGACTTCACACACCACCATTGTTTGACTTCACACACCTCCATTCTTTGACTTCACACACCTCCATTCTATTAGTTCACAAACATCCATTCTATGAGTTCAACACCAAAATTTTGTCTTCACACACCTCCATTCTATTACTTCTCACACCTTCATTCTTAATTCAGAAACATCCATTCTATGACTTCACACACCTCCATTCTATGACTTCGCAAACCTCCATTCTGTGACTTCACACACCTCCATTCTGACTTCACACACCTCCATTCCATGACTTCACACACTTCCATTCTATGACTTCACACACCTCCATTCTGTGACTTCACACACCTCCATTCTGTGACTTCACACACCTCCATTCTATGACTTCACACACCAACATTCTATGACTTAACACACCTCCATTCTATGATTTCACACATCCATTTTGACTTCACACACCTAAAATATATGACTTCATACCCGTCCATTCTGTGACTTCACATACCTCCATTCTATGACTTCACAAACCTCCATTCTGTAACTTCACACACCACCATTCTGTGACTTCACGAACCTCCATTCTATGATTTCTCACACCTCAATTCTATGACTTCACACACCTCCATTCTATGATTTCACACACCTCCATTCTATGACTTCACACACCTCCATTTTATGACGTCACACACCTCCATTTTGACTTCTCACACCTCCATTCTTTGACTTCACACACCTCCATTCTATGACCTCACACTCCCTCATTGTATGATTTCACACAACTCCATTATATGACTTCACACATCCATTTTGACTTCACACACCTCCAATATATGACTTCAAACACCTCAATTGTGTGACTTCACACACCTCCATTCTATGACCTCATACCCTCCATTCTGTGACTCCACACACGTCCATTCTATGACTTCACACACTTCCATTCTATGACTTCACACACCTCCATTCTGTGACACCACACACCTCCATTCTATGACTTCACACATTCCATTCTATGACTTCGCACACCTCCATTCTATGACTTCACACACCTCCATTCTATGACTTCCCACACCTGCATTCTGACTTCACACACCTCCATTCTATGACTTCACATATCTTCTTTCTGTAACTTCCCACACTTCCAATATTTCACTTCACAAACCTCCATTCAATGACTTCACACACCTCCATTCTATGAGTTCACACACCTCCATTCTTTGACTTCACACACCTCCAGTTTGACTTCACACACCTACATTCTGTGACTTCACACACCTCCATTTGTGACTTCACACACCACCATTTTGATTTCACACACCTCCATTCTGTGACTTCACACACCTCCATTCTTTGAGTTCACACACCTCCGTTTTGACTTCACACACTTCCATTCTGTGACTTCACACACCTCCATTCTGTGACTTCACACACCACCATTGTTTGACTTCTAACACCTCCATTCTGTGACTTCACACACCTCCATTCGGAGTTCACACACCTGCATTCGTTGACTTCACACACCTCCATTCTGACTTCACACACCTCAATTCTATGACTTCACACACCTCCATTCTGTGACTTCACACACCACCATTTTTGACTTCAAACACCTCCATTCTGTGACTTCACACACCTCCATTCGGAGTTCACACACCTGCATTCTGTGACTTCACACACCTCCATTCTGACTTCACACACCTCAATTCTATGACTTCACACACTTCCATTCTGTGACTTCACACACCTCCATTCTGTGACTTCACACACCTCCATTCTGTGACTTCACACACCTCCATTCTATGACTCCACACACCAACATTCTATGACTTAACACACCTCCATTCTATGATTTCACACATCCATTTTGACTTCACACACCTAAAATATATGACTTCATACCCGTCCATTCTGTGACTTCACATACCTCCATTCTATGACTTCACAAACCTCCATTCTCTGACTTCACACACCTCCATTCTGTGACTTCACAAACCTCCATTCTATGATTTCTCACACCTCAATTCTATGACTTCACACACCTCCAGTTTATGACGTCACACAACTCTATTTTGACTTCACACACTTCCATTATGTGACTTTACACACATCCCTTCTGTGACTTCACACACCTCCATTTTATGACTTCACATACCTTCATTCTGTGACTTCACACACCTCCATTATATGACTTCACACACTTCCATTCTATGATTTCACATACCTCCATGCTATGACTTCACACACCTCCATTCTGTGACTTCACACACCTCCATTCTGAGTTCAAACACCTCCACTCTGTGACTTCACAAACCTCCATTCTATGATTTCACACACCTCCATTCTATGACTTCACACACCTCCATTTTATGACGTCACACACCTCCATTTTGGCTTCTCACACCTCCATTCTGTGACTTCACACACCTCCATTCTATGACTTCACACACTTCCTTTATTACGTCACACACCTCCATTCTATGTGATTACACACCTCCATTCGATGACTTCACACAACTCCATTCTGACTTCACACACCTCCATTCTATGACTTCACAGACCTCGAATATGTGACTTCACTCACCTCCACTCTAATACTTCACACTCCTCAAATCTATGACTTCCCACAACTCTTTTCTATGACTTCACCCACCTCCATTTTATGACTTCACACACCTCCATTCTGTGACTTCACACACGTCCATTCTATGACCTCACACACCCTCATTCTATGATTTCACACACCTCCATTCTATGACTTCACACATCCATTTTGACTTCACACACCTCCAATATATGACTTCAAACACCTCAATTCTGTAACTTCACACACCTCCATTCTATGAGTTCATACCTTCCATTCTGTGACTTCACAGACCTCCATTCTATGACTTCACACACTTCCATTCTATGACTTCACACACCTCCATTCTGTGACTTTACACACCTCCATTCTGACTTCACACACCTCCATTCTGTGACGTCACATCCCTCCATTCTGTGACTTCCCACACGTCCATTATGTGACTTCACACACCTCCATTCTATGATTTCACACACCTCCCTTCTATGACTTCACACCTCCATTCTGACTTCACACACCTGCATTCTGTCACTTCACACACCTCCATTATATGACTTCACACACCTCCATTCTATGACTTCACACACCTCCATTCTATGACTTCACACACCTCCATGCTGTGGCTTCACACACCTCCATTCTATGACTTCACACACCTTCTTCTTACTTCACAAACATACATTCTATGACTTCACACACCTCCATTCTATGACTTCACACACCTCCATTCTGTGACTTCACACACCTCCATTCTGACTTCACAGAGCTCCATTCTATGACTTCACACACCTCCATTCTGTGACTTCACACACCTCCATTCTATGAATTCACACACTTCCATTGTGACGTCACGCACCTCCATTCTATGAGTTCACACACCTCCATTCTGACTTCACACACCTCCATTCTGTTACTTCACACACCTCCATTCTGAATTCACACAGCTCCATTCTGTGACCTCACAAAACTCCATTCTAAGGTTTCACACACCTCCAATCTATGACTTCACAGACCTCGAATCTGTGACTTCACTCACCTGCACTCTATGACTTCACACACTTCCATTCTATGACTTCACACACCTCCATTTTATAACATCACACACCTCCATTCTGTGACTTCACACACCTCCATTCTATGACCTCACACACCCTCATTCTATGATTTCACAGACCTCCATTCTATGACTGCAAACATCCATTTTGACTTCACACACCTCTAATATATGACTACAAACACCTCAATTCTGTGATTTCACACACCTCCATGCTATGACTTCACACACCTCCATTCTGTGACTTCACACACCTCCATTCTGAGTTCACACACCTCCATTCTGTGACTTCACATACCTCCATTCTATGATTTCACACACCTCCATTCTATGACTTCACACACCTCCATTTTATGACGTCACACACCTCCATTTTGACTTCTCACACCTCCATTCTGTGACTTCACACACCTCCATTCTATGACTTCACACACTTCCATTGTGACATCACACACCTCCATTTTATGAGTTCACAAACCTCCATTCTATGACTTCACACACCTCCATTCTGACTTCACACATCTCCATTCTATGACTTCACAGACCTCGAATATGTGACTTCACTCACCTCCACTCTATGATTTCACACTCCTCCATTCTATGACTTCCCACACCTCCTTTCTATGACTTCCCCCACCTCCATTTTATGACTTCACACACCTCCATTCTGTGAATTCACACACCTCCATTCTATGACCTCACACTCCCTCATTGTATGATTTCACACAACTCCATTATATGACTTCACACATCCATTTTGACTTCACACACCTCCAATATATGACTTCAAACACCTCAATTCTGTGACTTCACACACCTCCATTCTATGACCTCATACCCGCCATTCTGAGACTCCACACACCTCCATTCTATGACTTCACACACTTCCATTCTATGACTTCACACACCTCCATTCTGAGTTCACACACCTCCATTCTGTGACTTCACACACCTCCATTCTGTGACTTCACACACCTCCATTCTGTGACTTTACACACCTCCATTGTGAGTTCACAGTCCTCCATTCTGTGATGTCACACACTTCCATTCTGTGACTTCACACACCTCCATTGTATGACTTCACACAATTCCATTCTATGACTTCACACACCTCCATTCTGTGACATCACACACCTCCATTCTATGACTTCACACATTCCATTCTATGACTTCACACACCTCCATTCTATGACTTCACACACCTCCATTCTATGACATCCCACACCTGCATTCTGACTTCACACACCTCCATTCTATGACTTCACACATCTTCTTTCTGTAACTTCCCACACTTCCAATATTTCACTTCACAAACCTCCATTCTATGACTTCACACACCTCCATTCTAAGAGTTCACACACCTCCATTCTTTGACTTCACACACCTCCATTTTGACTTCACACACCTACATTCTGTGACTTCACACACCTCCATTTGTGACTTCACACACCACCATTTTGATTTCACACACCTCCATTCTGTGACTTCACACATCTCCATTCTTTGAGTTCAAACACCTCGGTTTTGACGTCACACACTTCCATTCTGTGACTTCACACACCTCCATTCTGTGACTTCACACACCACCATTGTTTGACTTCAAACACCTCCATTCTGTGACTTCACACACCTCCATTCGGAGTTCACACACCTGCATTCGGTGACTTCACACACCTCCATTCTGACTTCACACACCTCAATTCTATGAGTTCACACACCTCCATTCTGTGACTTCACACACGACCATTTTTTGACTTCAAACACCTCCATTCTGTGACTTCACACACCTCCATTCGGAGTTCACACACCTGCATTCTGTGACTTCACACACCTCCATTCTGACTTCACACACCTCAATTCTATGACTTCACACACTTCCATTCTGTGACTTCACACACCTCCATTCTGTGACTTCACACACCTCCATTCTGTGACTTCACACACCTCCATTCTGACTTCACACAGCTCCATTCTATGACTTCACACACCTCCATTCTTACTTTACAAACATCCATTCTATAACTTCACACAACTCCATTCTATGACTTTACACACCTCCATTCTGTGACTTCACATACCTCCATTCTATGACTTCACAAACCTCCATTCTGTGACTTCACACACCTCCATTCTATGACTACACACACCTCCATTCTGACTTCACACACCTCCATTCTATTACTTCACACACCTCCATTCTGAATTCACACAGCTCCATTCTGTGACTTCACAAAACTCCATTCTATGGTTTCACACAACTCCATACCACGACTTCACACAACTCCATCTATGACTTCACACACCTCCATTCAGACATCACAAACCTATATTGTATGACTTCGCACACCTCCATTCTGACATCACACACCTCCATTCTATGACTTCACAGACCTCGAATCTGTGACTTCACTCACCTGCACTCTATGACTTCACACTCCTCCATTCTATGACTTCACACACCTCCATTCTATGACTTCCCACACCTGCATTCTGACTTCACACACCTCCATTCTATGACTTCACACATCTTCTTTCTGTAACTTCCCACACTTCCAATATTTCACTTCAGAAACCTCCATTCCATGACTTCACACACCTCCATTCTATGAGTTCACACACCTCCATTCTTTGACTTCACACACCTCCATTTTGACTCCACACACCTACATTCTGTGACTTCACACACCTCCATTTGTGACTTCACACACCACCATTTTGATTTCACACACCTCCATTCTGTGACTTCACACACCTCCATTCTTTGAGTTCACACACCTCCGTTTTGACTTCACACACTTCCATTCTGTGACTTCACACACCTCCATTCTGTGACTTCACACACCACCATTGTTTGACTTCTAACACCTCCATTCTGTGACTTCACACACCTCCATTCGGAGTTCACACACCTGCATTCGGTGATTTCATACACCTCCATTTTGACTTCACACACCTCAATTCTATGACTTCACACACCTCCATTCTGTGACTTCACACACCACCATTTTTTGACTTCAAACACCTCCCTTCTGTGACTTCACACACCTCCATTCAGAGTTCACACACCTGCATTCTGTGACTTCACACACCTCCATTCTGACTTCACACACCTCAATTCTATGACTTCACACACTTCCATTCTGTGACTTCACACACCTCCATTCTGTGACTTCACACACCTCCATTCTGTGACTTCACACACCTCCATTCTATGACTCCACACACCAACATTCTATGACTTAACACACCTCCATTCTATGATTTCACACATCCATTTTGACTTCACACACCTAAAATATATGACTTCATACCCGTCCATTCTGTGACTTCACATACCTCCATTCTATGACTTCACAAACCTCCATTCTCTGACTTCACACACCTCCATTCTGTGACTTCACAAACCTCCATTCTATGATTTCTCACACCTCAATTCTATGACTTCACACACCTCCAGTTTATGACGTCACACAACTCTATTTTGACTTCACACACTTCCATTATGTGACTTTAAACACATCCCTTCTGTGATTTCACACACCTCCATTTTATGACTTCACACACCTTCATTCTGTGACTTCACACACCTCCATTCTATGACTTCACACACTTACATTCTATGATTTCACATACCTCCATGCTATGACTTCACACACCTCCATTCTGTGACTTCACACACCTCCATTCTGAGTTCAAACACCTCCACTCTGTGACTTCACAAACCTCCATTCTATGATTTCACACACCTCCATTCTATGACTTCACACACCTCCATTTTATGACGTCACACACCTCCATTTTGGCTTCTCACACCTCCATTCTGTGACTTCACACACCTCCATTCTATGACTTCACACACTTCCTTTGTTACGTCACACACCTCCATTCTATGTGTTTACACACCTCCATTCGATGACTTCACACACCTCCATTCTGACTTCACACACCTCCATTCTATGACTTCACAGACCTCGAATATGTGACTTCACTCACCTCCACTCTAATACTTCACACTCCTCCAATCTATGACTTCCCACACCTCCTTTCTATGACTTCACCCACCTCCATTTTATGACTTCACACACCTCCATTCTGTGACTTCACACACGTCCATTCTATGACCTCACACACCCTCATTCTATGATTTCACACACCTCCATTCTATGACTTCACACATCCATTTTGACTTCACACACCTCCAATATATGACTTCAAACACCTCAATTCTGTGACTGCACACACCTCCATTCTATGAGTTCTTTCCTTCCATTCTGTGACTTCACAGACCTCCATTCTATGACTTCACACACTTCCATTCTATGACTTCACCCACCTCCATTCTGTGACTTTACACACCTCCATTCTGACTTCACACACCTCCATTCTGTGACGTCACATCCCTCCATTCTGTGACTTCCCACACGTCCATTATGTGACTTCACACACCTCCATTCTATGATTTCACACACCTCCATTCTATGACTTCACACCTCCATTCTGACTTCACACACCTCCATTCTGTCACTTCACACACCTCCATTATATGACTTCACCCACCTCCATTCTATGACTTCACACACCTCCATTCTATGACTTCACACACCTCCATGCTGTGACTTCACACACCTCCATTCTATGACTTCACACACCTTCTTCTTACTTCACAAACATACATTCTATGACTTCACACACCTCCATTCTATGACTTCACACACCTCCATTCTGTGACTTCACACACCTCCATTCTGACTTCACAGAGCTCCATTCTATGACTTCACACACCTCCATTCTGTGACTTCACACACCTCCATTCTATGAATTCACACACTTCCATTGTGACGTCACGCACCTCCATTCTATGAGTTCACACACCTCCATTCTGACTTCACACACCTCCATTATGTTACTTCACTCACCTCCATTCTGAATTCACACAGCTCCATTGTGTGACCTCACAAAACTCCATTCTATGGTTTCACACACCTCCAATCTATGACTTCACAGACCTCGAATCTGTGACTTCACTCACCTGCACTCTATGACTTCACACACTTCCATTCTATGACTTCACACACCTCCATTTTATAACATCACACACCTCCATTCTGTGACTTCACACACCTCCATTCTATGACCTCACACACCCTCATTCAAGATTTCACAGACCTCCATTCTATGACTGCAAACATCCATTTTGACTTCACACACCTCTAATATATGACTACAAACACCTCAGTTCTGTGATTTCACACACCTCCATTCTATGACTTCACACACTTCCATTCTATGATTTCACATACCTCCATGCTATGACTTCACACACCTCCATTCTGTGACTTCACACACCTCCATTCTGAGTTCAAACACCTCCACTCTGTGACTTCACAAACCTCCATTCTATGATTTCACACACCTCCATTCTATGACTTCACACACCTCCATTTTATGACGTCACACACCTCCATTTTGACTTCTCACACCTCCATTCTGTGACTTCACACACCTCCATTCTATGACTTCACACACTTCCATTGTGACATCACACACCTCCATTTTATGAGTTCACAAACCTCCATTCTATGACTTCACACACCTCCATTCTGACTTCACACATCTCCATTCTATGACTTCCCAGACCTCGAATATGTGACTTCACTCACCTCCACTCTATGATTTCACACTCCTCCATTCTATGACTTCCCACACCTCCTTTCTATGACTTCCCCCACCTCCATTTTATGACTTCACACACCTCCATTCTGTGACTTCACACACCTCCATTCTATGACCTCACACTCCCTCATTGTATGATTTCACACAACTCCATTATATGACTTCACACATCCATTTTGACTTCACACACCTCCAATATATGACTTCAAACACCTCAATTCTGTGACTTCACACACCTCCATTCTATGACCTCATACCCTCCATTCTGAGACTCCACACACCTCCATTCTATGACTTCACACACTTCCATTCTATGACTTCACACACCTCCATTCTGAGTTCACACACCTCCATTCTGTGACTTCACACACCTCCATTCTGTGACTTCACACACCTCCATTCTGTGACTTTACACACCTCCATTGTGAGTTCACAGTCCTCCATTCTGTGATGTCACACACTTCCATTCTGTGACTTCACACACCTCCATTGTATGACTTCACACAATTCCATTCTATGACTTCACACACCTCCATTCTGTGACATCACACACCTCCATTCTATGACTTCACACACCTCCATTCTATGACTTCACACACCTCCATTCTATGACTTCCCACACCTGAATTCTGACTTCACACACCTCCATTCTATGACTTCACACATCTTCTTTCTGTAACTTCCCACACTTCCAATATTTCACTTCACAAACCTCCATTCTATGATTTCACACACCTCCATTCTATGAGTTCACACACCTCCATTCTTTGACTTCACACACCTCCATTTTGACTTCACACACCTACATTCTGTGACTTCACACACCTCCATTTGTGACTTCACACACCACCATTTTGATTTCACACACCTCCATTCTGTGACTTCACACATCTCCATTCTTTGAGTTCACACACCTCCGTTTTGACGTCACACACTTCCATTCTGTGACTTCACACACCTCCATTCTGTGACTTCACACACCACCATTGTTTGACTTCAAACACCTCCATTCTGTGACTTCACACACCTCCATTCGGAGTTCACACACCTGCATTCGGTGACTTCACACACCTCCATTCTGACTTCACACACCTCAATTCTATGAGTTCACACACCTCCATTCTGTGACTTCACACACGACCATTTTTTGACTTCAAACACCTCCATTCTGTGACTTCACACACCTCCATTCGGAGTTCACACACCTGCATTCTGTGACTCCACACACCTCCATTCTGACTTCACACACCTCAATTCTATGACTTCACACACTTCCATTCTGTGACTTCACACACCTCCATTCTGTGACTTCACACACCTCCATTCTGTGACTTCACACCTCCATTCTGACTTCACACACCTCCATTCTATGACTTCACACACCTCCATTCTTACTTTACAAACATCCATTCTATAACTTCACACAACTCCATTCTATGACTTTACACACCTCCATTCTGTGACTTCACATACCTACATTCTATGACTTCACAAACCTCCATTCTGTGACTTCACACACCTCCATTCTATGACTACACACACCTCCATTCTGACTTCACACACCTCCATTCTATTACTTCACACACCTCCATTCTGAATTCACACAGCTCCATTCTGTGACTTCACAAAACTCCATTCTATGGTTTCACACAACTCCATACCACGACTTCACACAACTCCATCTATGACTTCACACACCTCCATTCTGACATCACAAACCTCTATTGTATGACTTCGCACACCTCCATTCTGACATCACACACCTCCATTCTATGATTTCACAGACCTCGAATCTGTGACTTCACTCACCTGCACTCTATGACTTCACACTCCTCCATTCTATGACTTACCCACCTCCTTTCTATGACGTCACCCACCTCCAATCTATGACTACCCACCTCCATTCTGACTTCACACACCTCCATTCTCTGACTTCATACACCTCCATTCTTTGACTTCACACAACTTCATTCTGTGACTTCACAGACCTCTATTCTGAGTTCACACACCTCCATTCTGTGACTTCACACACCTCCATTTTGACTTCTCACACCTCCATTCTGTGACTTCACACACCTCCATTCTATGACTTCACACACTTCCATTGTGACATCACACACCTCCATTCTATGAGTTCACACACCTCCATTCTATGACTTCACACACCTCCATTCTGACTTCACACACCTCCACTCTATGACTTCACACTCCTCCATTCTATGACTTCCCACACCTCCTTTCTATGACTTCACCCACCTCCATTTTATGACTTCACCCACCTCCATTCTGTGAATTCACACACCTCCATTCTATGACCTCACACACCCTCAATCTATGATTTCAAACACCTCCATTCTATGATTTCACACATCCGTTTTGAATTCACACACCTCCAATATATGACTTCAAACACCTCAATTCTGTCACTTCACACACCTCCATTCTATGACCTCATACCCTCCATTCTGTGACTCCACACACCTCCATTCTATGACTTCACAAACTTCCATTCTATGACTTCACACACCTCCATTCTGTGACTTTACACACCTCCATTGTGAGTTCACACTCCTCCATTCTGTGATGTCACACATCTCCATTCTGTGACTTCACACACCTCCATTCTATGACTTCACACAATTCCATTCTATGACTTCACCCACCTCCATTCTATGACTTCACACCTCCATTCTGAGTTCATACACCTCCATTTTGTGACATCACACATCTCCATTCTATGACTTCACACACTTCCATTCTATGACTTCACACACCTGCATTCTGACTTCACACACCTCCATTCTATGACTTCACACATCTTCTTTCTGTAACTTCCCACACTTCCAATATTTCACTTCACAAACCTCCATTCCATGACTTCACACACCTCCATTCTATGAGTTCACACACCTCCATTCTTTGACTTCACACACCTCCATTTTGACTTCACACTCCTACATTCTGTGACTTCACACACCTCCATTTGTGACTTCACACACCACCATTTTGATTTCACACACCTCCATTCTGTGACTTCACACACCTCCATTCTTTGAGTTCACACACCTCCGTTTTGACGTCACACACTTCCATTCTGTGACTTCACACACCTCCATTCTGTGACTTTACACACCACCATTGTTTGACTTCACACACCTCCATTCTTTGACTTCACACACCTCCATTCCACGACTTCACACACCTCGATTCTATTAGTTCACACAAATCCATTCTGTGAGTTCACACACCACAATTTTGTCTTCACACACCTCCATTCTATGACTTCGCAAACCTCCATTCTGTGACTTCACACACCTTCATTCGGAGTTCACACACCTCCATTCGGTGACTTCACACACCTCCATTCTGACTTCACACACCTCCATTCTATGACTTCACACACTTCCATTCTGTGACTTCACACACCTCCATTCTGTGACTTCACACACCTCCATTCTGACTTCACACAGCTCCATTCTATGACTTCACACACCTCCATTCTTACTTTACAAACATCCATTGTATAACTTCACACACCTCCATTCTATGACTTTACACACCTCCATTCTGTGACTTCACATACCTCCATTCTATGAATTCACACACCTCCATTCTGTGACTTCACACACCTCCATTTTGTGACTTCTCACACCTCCATTCTGACTTCACACAGCTCCCTTCTATGACTTCACACACCTCCATTCTTACTTTACAAACATCCATTCTATAACGTCACACACCTCCAATCTATGACTTTACACACCTCCATTCTGTGACTTCACATACCTCCATTCTATGACTTCACACACCTCCATTCTGTGACTTCACACACCTCCATTCTATGACTTCACACACTTCCATTGTGACGTCACACACCTCCATTCTATGAGTTCACACACCTCCATTCTATGACTTCACACACCTCCATTCTGACTTCACACACCTCCATTCTATGACTTCACAGACCTCGAATATGTGACTTCACTCACCTCCACTCTATGACTTCACACTCCTCCATTCTATGACTTCCCACACCTCCTTTCTATGACTTCACCCACCTCCATTTTATCACTTCACACACCTCCATTCTGTGACTTCACACACCTCAATTCTATGACCTCACACACCCTCATTCTATGATTTCACACACCTCCATTCTATGACTTCACACACCTCCATTCTGAATTCACACAGCCTCATTCTGTGACTTCACAAAACTCCATTCTATGGTTTCACACACCTCCATACCATGACTTGACACAACTCCATCTATGACTTCACACACCTCCATTCTGACATCACTCACCTCTATTCTATGACTTCACACACCTCCATTCTGACATCACACACCTCCATTCTATGACTTCACAGACCTCGAATCTGTGACTTCACTCACCTACACTCTTAGACTTCACACTCCTCCATTCTATGACCTACCACACCTCCTTTCTGTGACGTCAGCCAACTCCAATCTATGACTACCCACCTCCATTCTGACTTCAAACACCTACATTCTCTGGCTTCACACACCTCCATTCTATGACCTCACACACCCTCATTCTATGATTTCACAGACCTCCATTCTATGATTTCAAACATCCATTTTGACTTCATACACCTCTAATATATGACTTCCAAAACCTCAATTCTGTGATTTCACACACCTCCATTCTATGACTTCACACACTTCCATTCTATGATTTCACATACCTCCATGCTATGACTTCACACACCTCCATTCTGTGACTTCACACACCTCCATTCTGAGTTCACACACCTCCATTCTGTGACTTCACAAACCTCCATTCTATGATTTCACACACCTCCATTCTATGACTTCACACATCCATTTTGACTTCAGACACCTCCAATATATGACTTCAAACACCTCAATTCTGTCACCTAACACACCTCCATTCCATGACCTCATACCCTCCATTCTGTGACTCCACACACATCCATTCTATGACTTCACACAATTCCATTCTATGACTTCACCCACCTCCATTCTATGACTTCACACCTCCATTCTGACTTCACACACCTCCATTCTGTGATATCACACACCTCCATTCTATGACTTCACACACCTCCATTCTATGACTTCACTCATCTTCTTTCTGTAACTTCCCACACTTCCAATGTTTGACTTCACGAACCTCCATTCCATGACTTCACACACCTACATTCTGTGACTTCACACACCTCCATTCTTTGACTTCACACACCTCCATTTTGACTTCACACACCTACATTCTGTGACTTCACACACCTCCAATTCTGACTTCACACACCACCATTTTGATTTCACACACCTCCATTCTGTGACATCACACACCTCCATTCTTTGAGTTCACACCCCTCCGTTTTGACTTCACACACTTCCATTTTGTGACTTCACACACCTCCATTATGTGACTTCACACACCACCATTGTTTGACTTCACACACCTCCATTCTTTGACTTCACACACCTCTATTCCACGACTTCACACACCTCCATTCTATTAGTTCACACACTTCCATTCTATGAGTTCACACACCACAATTTTGTCTTCACACACCTCCATTCTATGACTTCGCAAACCTCCATTCTGTGACTTCACACACCTCCATTCGGAGTTCACACACCTCCATTCGGTGACTTTACACAGCTCCATTCTGACTTCACACACCTCAATTCTATGACTTCACACACTTCCACTCTATGACTTCACACACCTCCATTCTGTGACTTCACCCACCTCCATTCTGTGACTTCACACACCTCCATTCTCCGACTTCACACCCCTCCAATTTGACTTCACATACCTCCATTCTCTGACTTCACAAACCTCCATTCTGTGACTTCACCCACCTCCATTCTGTGACTTCACACACCTCTATTCTATGACTTCACACACTTCCATTGTGACGTCACACACCTCCATTCTATGAGTTCACACACCTCCATTCTGACTTCACACACCTCCATTCTATAACTTCACACACCTCCATTCTGAATTCACACACCTCCATTCTGTGACTTCACAAAACTCCATTCTATGATTTCACACACCTCCATACTATGACTTCACACAACTCCATCTATGACTTCACACACCTCCATTCTGACTTCACACACCTCTATTCTATGACTTCGCATACCTCCATTCTGACATCACACACCTCCATTCTATGACTTCACAGACCTCGAATCTGTGACTTCACTCACCTGCACTCTATGACTTCACACTCCTCCATTCTATGACTTACCCACCTCCTTTCTATGACGTCACCCACCTCCAATCTATCACTACCCACCTCCATTCTGACTTCACACACCTCCATTCTCTGACTTCACACACCTCCATTCTTTGACTTCACACACCTTAATTTTTCCTTCAGACACATCCATTCTATGACTTCACACACCTCCATTCTATGTCTTCACAAACCTCCATTCTGTGACTTCACACACCTCTATTCTGAGTTGACACAACTGCATTCGGTGACGTCACACATCTCCATTCTGACTTCACACACCTCCATTCTATGACTTCACACACTTCCATTCTATGACTTCCCACACCTCCATTCTGTGACTTCACAAACCTCCATTCTGAGTTCACACACCTCCATTCTGTGACTTCACACACCTCCATTTTGACTTCTCACACCTCCATTCTGTGACTTCACACACCTCCATTCTATGACTTCACACACTTCCATTGTGACATCACACACCTCCATTCTATGAGTTCACACACCTCCATTCTATGACTTCACACACCTCCATTCTGACTTCACACACCTCCACTCTATGACTTCACACTCCTCCATTCTATGACTTCCCACACCTCCTTTCTATGACTTCACCCACCTCCATTTTATGACTTCACCCACCTCTATTCTGTGAATTCACACACCTCCATTCTATGACCTCACACACCCTCAGTCTATGATTTCACACACCTCCATTCTATGACTTCACACATCCGTTTTGACTTCACACACCTCCAATATATGACTTCAAACACCTCAATTCTGTCACTTCACACACCTCCATTCTATGACCTCATACCCTCCATTCTGTGACTCCACACACCTCCATTCTATGACTTCACAAACTTCCATTCTATGACTTCACACACCTCCATTCTGTGACTTTACACACCTCCATTGTGAGTTCACACTCCTCCATTCTGTGATGTCACACACCTCCATTCTGTGACTTCACACACCTCCATTCTATGACTTCACACAATTCCATTCTACGACTTCACCCACCTCCATTCTATGACTTCACACCTCCATTCTGAGTTCACACACCTCCATTTTGTGACATCACACACCTCCATTCTATGACTTCACACACTTCCATTCTATGACTTCACACACCTTCATTCTTACTTCAGAAACATCCATTCTTTGACCTCACACACCTCCATTTGTGACTTCACACACCACCATTTTGATTTCACACGCCTCCATTCTGTGACATCACACACCTCCATTCTTTGACTTCACACACCTCCATTCCACGACTTCACACACCTCCATTCTATTAGTTCACACACTTCCATTCTATGAGTTCACACACCACAATTTTGTCTTCACACACCTCCATTCTATGACTTCGCAAACCTCCATTCTGTGACTTCACACACCTCCATTCGGAGTTCACACACCTCCATTCGGTGACTTTACACAGCTCCATTCTGACTTCACACACCTCAATTCTATGACTTCACACACTTCCACTCTATGACTTCACACACCTCCATTCTGTGACTTCACCCACCTCCATTCTGTGACTTCACACACCTCCATTCTCCGACTTCACACCCCTCCAATTTCACTTCACATACCTCTATTCTCTGACTTCACAAACCTCCATTCTGTGACTTCACCCACCTCCATTCTGTGACTTCACACACCTCTATTCTATGACTTCACACACTTCCATTGTGACGTCACACACCTCCATTCTATGAGTTCACACACATCCATTCTGACTTCACACACCTCCATTCTATTACTTCACACACCTCCATTCTGAATTCACACAGCTTAATTCTGTGACTTCACAAAACTCCATTCTATGATTTCACACACCTCCATACTATGACTTCACACAACTCCATCTATGACTTCACACACCTCCATTCTGACTTCACACACCTCTATTCTATGACTTCGCACACCTCAATTCTGACATCACACACCGCCATTCTATGGCTTCACAGACCTCGAATCTATGACTTCACTCACCTGCACTCTATGACTTCAAACTCCTCCATTCGATAACTTCCCACACCTCTTTTCTATGACTTCACCCACCTCCAATCTATGACTACACACCTGCATTCTGACTTCACACACCTCCATTCTGTGACTTCACACACCTCCATTCTATGACTTCACACACCTTCATTTTTCCTTCAGAAACTTCCATTCTATGACCTCACACACCTCCATTCTATGACTTCACAAACCTCCATTCTGTGTCTTCACACACCTCCATTCTGAGTTCACACACCTCCATTCTGTGACTTCACACACCTCCATTCTATGACCTCACACAACCTCATTCTATGATTTCACACACCTCCATTCTATGACTTCACACATACATTTTGACTTCACACACCTCTAATATATGACTTCAAACACCTCAATTCTGTGACTTCACACACCTCCATTCTATGACTTCACACACTTACATTCTATGACTTCACACACCTCCATTCTGTGTTCACACACCTGAATTCTGGGACTTCACACACCTCCATTCTGACTTCACACACCTCCATTCTATGACTTCACACACCTGCATTCTATGACTTCACACACCTCCATTCTTTGACTTCACACACCTAAATTCTGAGTTGACACACCTCCATTCTGTGACTTCACACACCTCCATTCTGACTTCACACAGCTCCATTCTATGACTTTGCACACCTTCATTCTTTGACGTCACACACCTCCATTCTATGACTTCACACACCTATATTATTACATTACAAACATCCATTCTATAACTTCACACATCTCCATTCTATGACTTTACACACCTCCATTCTGTGACTTCACATACCTCCATTCTATGACTTCACACACCTCCATTCTGTGACTTCACACTCCTCCATTCTATGACTTCACACACTTCCATTCTGTGACTTCACACACCTCCATTCTATGATTCACACACCTCCATTCTGACTTCACACACCTCCATTCTATGACTTCACACACCTCCATTCTGAATTCACACACCTCCATTCTGTGACTTCACAAAACTCCATTCTATGATTTCACACACCTCCATACTATGACTTCACACAACTCCATCTATGACTTCACACACCTCCATTCTGACTTCACACACCTCCATTGTATGGCTTCACAGACCTCGAATCTGTGACTTCTCTCACCTGCACTCTATGACTTCATACTCCTCCATTCCATGACTTCCCACACCTTCTTTCTATGACTTCACCCACCTCCAATCTATGACTACACACCTCCATTCTGACTTCACACACCTCCATTCTGTGACTTTACACACCTCCATTCTATGAGTTCACACACCATCATTTTTACTTGAGAAACATCCATTCTATCACTTCACACACCTCCATTCTATGACTTCACAAACCTCCATTCGGTGACTTCACACATCTCCATTCTGACTTCACACACCTCCATTCTATGACTTCACACATTTCCATTCTATGACTTTACACACCTCCATTCTGTGACTTCACAAACCTCCATTCTGAGTCACACACCTCCATTCTGTGACTTCACACACCTCCATTCTGTGACTTCACACACCTCCATTGTGTGACTTCACACACTTCCATTCTATGACTTCACACACCTCCATTTTATGACTTCACACATCTCCATTCTGTGACTTCACACACCTCCATTCTATGACCTCACACACCCTCACTCTAGGATTTCACACACCTCCATTCTATTACTTCACACATCCATTTTGAATTCACAGACCTCCAATATATGACTTCAAACACCTCAATTCTGTAACTTCACACACCTCCATTCTATGACTTAATATCGTCCATTCTTTGACCTCACACATCTCCACTCTATGACTTCACACACTTCCATTCTATGACTTCACACACTTCCATTCTATGACTTCACACACCTACATTCTGTGACTTTACACACCTCCATTCTGAGTTCACACACCTCCATTCTGTGACTTCACACACCTCCATTCTATGACTTCACACCTCCATTCTGACTTCACACACCTCCCTTCTGTGACATCACACACCTCCATTCTATGACTTCATACACTTCCATTCTATGACTTCACACACCTCCATTCTATGACTTCACACACCTCCATTCTATGATTTCCCACACCTGCATTCTGACTTCACACACCTCCATTCTAGGACTTCACACATCTTCTTTCTGTAACTTCCCACACTTCCAATGTTTGACTTCACAAACCTCCATTCCATGACTTCACACACCTCCATTCTATGACTTCAAACACCTCCATTATTTGACTTCACACACCTCCGTTTTGACTTCACACACTTCATTTCTGTGACTTCACACACCTCCATTCTGTGACTTCACACACCACGCTTGTTTGTCTTCACACACCTCCATTCTTTGACTTCACACACCTCCATTCCACGACTTCACACACCTCCATTCTATTAGTTCACACACATCCATTCTATGAGTTCACACACCACAATATTGTCTTCACACACCTCCATTCTATGACTTCGCAAACATCCATTCTGTGACTTCACACACCTCCATTCGGAGTTCACCCACCACCATTCGTTGACTTCACACACCTCCATTCTGAATTCACACACCTCATTTCTATGATTTCACACACTTCCATTCTATGATTTCACACACCTCCATTCTGTGACTTCACACACCTCAATTCTGTGACTTCACACACCTCCATTCTATGACTTCACACACCTCCATTCTATGATTTCACACATCCATTTTGACTTCACACACCTAAAATATATGACTTCATACCCGTGCATTCTGTGACTTCACACACCTCCATTCTATGACTTCACACACCTCCATTCTGTGACTTCACCCACCTCCATTCTGTGACTTCACACACCTCCATTCTCCGACTTCACACCCCTCCAATTTGACTTCACATACCTCCATTCTATGACTTCACAAACCTCCATTCTGTGACTTCACATACCTCCATTCTATGACTTCATACACCTCCATTCTGTGACTTCACACACCTCCATTCTATGACTTCACACACTTCCATTGTGACGTCACACACCTCCATTCTATGAGTTCACACACCTCCATTCTGACTTCACACACCTCCATTATATTAGTTCACACACCTCCATTCTGAATTCACACAGCTGAATTCTGTGACTTCACAAAACTCCATTCTATGATTTCACACACCTCCATACTATGACTTCACACAACTCCATCTATGACTTCACACACCTCCATTCTGACTTCACACACCTCTATTCTATGACTTCGCACACCTCAATTCTGACATCACACACCTCCATTCTATGACTTCCCACACCTCCTTTCTATGACTTCACCCACCTCCAATCTATGACTACACACCTCCATTCTGACTTCACACACCTCCATTCTGTGACTTCACACACCTCCATTCTATGACTTCACACACCTTAATTTTTCCTTCAGAAACATCCATTCTATGAAATCACACACCTCCATTCTATGACTTCACAAACCTCCATTCTGTGAATCACACACCTCTATTCTGAGTTCAGACAACTCCATTCGGTGACTTCACACATCTCCATTCTGACTTCACACACCTCCATTCTCTGACTTCACACACTTCCATTCTATGACTTCACACACCTCCATTCTGTGACTTCACAAACCTCCATTCTGAGTTCAAACACCTCTATTCTGTGACTTCACACACCTCCATTCTGTGACTTCACACACCTCCATTGTGTGACTTCACACACTTCCATTCTATGACTTCACACACCTCCATTTTATAACTTCTCACACCTCCATTCTGAGACTTCACACACCTCCATTCTATGACCTCACACACCCTCATTCTACGATTTCACACATCTCCATTCTATGACTTCACACATCCATTTTGACTTCACACACCTCTAATATATGACTTCAAACACCTCAATTCTGTGACTTCACACACCTCCATTCTATGACTTCACACACTTACATTCTATGATTTCACATACCTCCATTCTATGACTTCACACACCTCCATTCTGTGACTTCACACACCTCCATTCTGAGTTCACAGACCTCCATTCTGTGACTTCACAAACCTCCATTCTATGATTTCACACACCTCCATTCTATGACTTCACACACCTCCATTTTATGACGTCACACAGCTCCATTTTGACTTCTCACACCTCCATTCTGTGACTTCACATACCTCCATTCTATGACTTGACACACTTCCATTGTGACGTCACACACATACATTCTGACTTCACACACCTCCATTCTATGACTTCACAGACTTCGAATATGTGACTTCTCTCACCTCCACTCTATGACTTCACAGTCCTCCATTCTATGACTTCCCACACCTCCTTTCTATGACTTCACCCACCTCCATTTTATGAGTTCAAACACCTCCATTCTGTGACTTCACACACCTCTATTCTATGACCTCACACACCCTCATTCTATGATTTCACACACCTCCATTCTATGACTTCACACATCCATTTTTACTTCACACACCTCCAATATATGACTTCAAACACCTCAAATCTGTGACTTCACACACCTCCTTTCTATGCCTTCATACCCTCCATTCTGTGACTCCACACACCTCCATTCTATGACTTCACACACTTCCATTCTATGACTTCACAAACCTCCATTCTGTGACTTTACACAGCTCCATTCTGAGTTCACACACCTCCATTCTGTGACGTCACACACCTCCATTCTGTGACTTCACACATCCATTCTATGATTTCACACACCTCCATTCTGTGACTTCACCCATCTCCATTCTATGACTTCATACCTCCATTCTGATTTCACACACCTCCATTCTGTGACTTCACACACCTCCATTATATGACTTCACACACCTCCATTCTATGACTTCACACACCTCCATTCTATGACTTCACGCACCTCCATTCTGACTTCACACACCTTCATTCTATGACTTTACACACCTTCATTCTGAGACTTCACATACCTCCATTCTATGACTTCACACACCTCCATTCTGTGACTTCACACACCTCCATTCTATGACTTCATACACTTCCATTCTGTGACTTCACACACCTCCATTCTATGAGTTCACACACCTCGATTCTGACTTCACACACCTCCATTCTATGACTTCACACATCTCCATTCTGAATTCACACAGCTCCATTCTCTGACTTCACAAAACTCCATTCTATGATTTCACACACCTCCATACTATGACTTCACACAACTTCATCTATGACTTCACACACCTCCATTCTGACTTCACACACCTCTATTCTATGACTTCGCACACCTCCATTCTGACATCACACAACTCCATTCTATGACTTCACAGACCTCGAATCTGTGACTTCACTCACCTGCACTCTATGACTTCATACTCCTCCATTCTATGACTTCCCACACCTTCTTTCTATGATTTCACCCACCTCCAATCTACGACTACTCACCTCTATTCTGACTTCACACACCTCCATTCTGTGACGTCACACACCTCCATTCTATGACTTCACACACCTTCATTTTTACTTCAGAAACATCGATTCTCTGACTTCACAAACCTCCATTCTACGACTTCACAAACCTCCATTCGGTGACTTCACACATCTCCATTCTGACTTCACACACCTCCATTCTATGACTTCACACACTTCCTTTCTATGACTTCACACCCCTCCATTCTGTGACATCTCAAACCTCCATTCTGAGTCACACACCTCCATTCTGTGACTTTACACACCTCCATTGTGTGACTTCACACACTTCCATTCTATGACTTCACACACCTCCATTTTATGACTTCACACATCTCCATTCTGTGACTTCACACACCTCCATTCTATGACCTCACACACCCTCACTCTATAATTTCCCACACCTCCATTCTATGACTTCACACATCCATTTTGAATTCACACCCCTCAAATATATGACTTCAAACACCTCAATTTTGTAACTTCACACACCTCCATTCTATGACTTCATACCGTCCATTCTGTGACTTCACTCACCTCCATTCTATGACTTCACCCACTTCCATTCTATGACTTCACACACCTACATTCTGTGACTTTACACACCTCCATTCTGAGTTCACACACCTCCATTCTGTGATGTCACACACCTCCATTTTGTGACTTCCCACACCTCCATTCTGTGACTTCCCACACCTCCATTCTGTGACTTCACACACCTCTATTCTGACTTCACAAACCTCCATTCTATGACTTCCCACACCTCCTTTCTATGACTTCACCCTCCTCCAATCTATGACTACACACCTTTATTCTGACTTCACACACCTCCATTCTGTGACTTCACGGACCTCCATTCTATGACTTCACACACCTCCATTCTATGACTTCACACACCTCCATTGTTTGACTTCATACACCTAAATTCTGAGTTGACACACCTCCATTATGTGACTCCACACACCTCCATTCTGACTTCACACATCTCCATTCTATGACTTCACACATCTCCATTCTTTGATGTCACACACCTACATTCTATGACTTCACACACCTTCATTCTTACTTTACAAACATCCATTCTAAAACTTCACACACCTCAATTATATGACTTTACACACCTCCATTCTGTCACCTCACATACCTCCATTCTATGACTTCACACACTTCCATTCTCTCACTTCACACACCTCCATTCTATGACTTCACACACTTCCATTGTGACGTCACACACCTCCATTCTATGAGTTCACAAATCTTCATTCTGACTTCACACACCTCCGTTCTATGACTTCACACACCTCCATTCTGAATTCACACAGCTCCATTCTGTGACTTCACAAAACTCCATTCTATGATTTCACACACCTCCATACTATGACTTCACACAACTCCATCTATGACTTCACACACCTCCATTCTGACTTCACACACCTCTATTCTATGACTTCGCACACCTCCATTCTGACATCACACACCTCCATTCTGTGACTTCACACACCTCGATTCAATGACTTCACACACCTACATTCTTTGACTTCACACACCTCCATTCTATGATTTCACAGACCTCGAATCTGTGACTTCACTCACCTGCACTCTATGACTTCACACTCCTCCATTCTATGACTTCCCACACCTCCTTTCTATGACTTCACCCACCTCCAATCTATGACTACACACCTCCATTCTGACTTCACACACCTCCATTCTGTGACTTTACACACCTCCATTCTATGACTTCACACACCTCCATTCTAGGACTTCACAAACCTCCTTTCTGTGACTACACACACCTCCACTCTGAGTTCACACAACTCCATTCAGTGACTTCACACACTTCCATTCTGATTTCACACACCTCCATTCTATGACTTCACACACTTCCATTCTATGACTTCACACACCTCCATTCTCTGACTTCACACACCTCCATTCTGAGTTCACACACCTGTATTCTGTGACTTCACACACCTCCATTCTGTGACTTCACAGACCTCCATTCTGTGACTTCACACACTTCCCTTCTATGACTTCACACACCTTCATTCTATGATTTCACACACCTCCATTCTGTGCCTTCACAAACCCCAATTCTATGACCTCACACACCCTCATTCTATGATTTTACACACGTCCATTCTAGGACTTCACACATCCATTTTGACTTCACACACCTCCAATATATGACTTCAAACACCTCAATTCTGTGACTTCACACACCTCCATTTTATGACTTCAAACCGTCCATTCTGTGACTTCACACACCTCCATTCTATGACTTCACACACGTCCATTCTATGATTTTACACACCTCCATTCTGTGACTTTACACTCCTCCATTCTGAGTTCACACACCTACATTCTGGGACATCACACACCTCCAATCTGTGACTTCCCACACCTCCATTCTGTGACTTCACACACCTCCATTCTATGACTTCACACACCTCCATTCTATGCCTTCACACACCTCCATTCTGTGACTTCACACACCTCCATTCTATGACTTCACACACCTCCATTCTATGACTTCACACACCTCCATTCTATGACTTCCCACACCTCATTTCTATGACTTCACACACCTTCTTTCTTACTTCACAAACATACATTCTATGACTTCACACACATCCATTCTGTGACTACACACACCTCCATTCTATGACTTCGCACAGCTCCATTCTATGACTTCACACACCTCCATTCTTTGACATCACACAACTCCATTCTTTGACTTCACACACCTCCATTCTTTGACCTCACACACCTAAATTCTGAGTTGACACACCTCCATTCTGTGACTTCACACACCTCCATTCTGACTTCACCCAGCTCCATTCTATGACGTCACACACCTCCATTCTTTGACATGACACAACTCCATTCTATGACTTCACACACCTTCATTCTTACTTTACAAACATCCATTCTATAACTTCACACACCTCCATTCTATGACTTTACACACCTCCATTCTGTGACTTCACATACCTCCATTCTATGACTTCACAAACCTCCATTCTGTGACTTCACACACCTCCGTTCTATGATCTCACACACTTCCATTGTTACGTCACACACCTCCATTCTATGAGTTCACACACCTCCATTCTGACTTCACACACCTCCATTCTATGACTTCACACTCCTCCATTCTGACATGACACACATCCATTCTTTGGCTTCACACACCTCCATTCAATGACTTCACACACCTACTTTCTTTGACTTCACACACCTCCAATCTAACATCACACACCTCCATTCTATGATTTCACAGACCTCGAATCTGTGACTTCACTCACCTGCACTCTATGACTTCACACTCCTCCATTCTATGACTTCCCACACGTCCTTTTTATGAATTCACCCACTTCCAATCTATGACTACTCACCTCCACTCTGACTTCACACACCTACATTCTGTGACTTCACACACCTCCATTCTATGACTTCACACACCTCTATTCTTTGACTTAACACACCTAAATTCTGAGTTGACCCACCTCCATTCTGTGACTTCACACACCTCCATTCTGACTTCACACAGCTCCATTCTATGACTTCACAAACCTAAATTCTTTGACATCACACACCTCCATTCTATGACTTCACACATCTTCACTCTTACTTTGCAAACATCCATTCTATATCTTCACACACCTCCATACTTTGACTTTACACACCTCCATTCTGTGACTTCACATGCCTCCATTCTATGACTTCACACACCTAAATTCTGTGACTTCACACACTTCCATTCTATGACTTCACACACTTCCATTGTGACGTCACACACCTCCATTCTATGAGTTCACAAACCTCCATTCTGACTTCACACACCTCCATTCTATGACTTCACACACCTCAATTCTGACTTCACACACCTCCATTCTGTGACTTCACACACCTCCATTCTATGACTTCACACACCTCCATTCTATGACTTCACACACCTTCATTCTTACTTCAGAAACATCCATTCTATGACTTCACACACTTCCATTCTATGACTTCACAAACCTCCATTCTGTGACTTCACACACCTCCATTCTGACTTCACACGCATTCATTCTATGACTTCACACACTTCCATTCTATGACTTCACACACCTCCATTCTCTGACTTCACACACCTCCATTCTGAGTTCACACACCTCCATTCTGTGATTTCACACAGCTCCATTCTGTGACTTCACACACCTCCATTCTCTGACTTCACACACTTCCATTTTATGACTTCACACATCTTAATTCTATGATTTCACACACCTCCATTCTGTGACTTCACAAACCTCCATTCTATGACCTCACACACCCTCATTCTATGATTTCACACACCTCCATTTTATGATTTCACACATCCATTTTGACTTCACACACCTCCAATATATGACTTCAAACACCTCAATTCTGTGAGTTCACACACCTCCATTCTATGACTTCAAACCGTCCATTCTGTGACTTCACACACCTCCATTCTATGACTTCAAACCGTCCATTCTGTGACTTTACACACCTCCATTCTGAGTTCACACACCTCAATTCTGGGACTTCACAAACCTCCCTTAGGGGACTTCACAATACTCCACTCTATGACTTCACACATCTACATTCTATGACTTCACACACCTCAATTCTGACTCACACAACTCCATTCTGTACTTCAAAAACTCCATTCTATGATTTCACATATCTCCATACTATGACTTCACACACCTCCATCTATGACTGCACACACCTCCATTCTGAGTTCACACACCTCCATTCTGTGACTTCACACACCTCCATTCTGACTTCACACACCTCCATTGTATGACTTCACAAACCTTCATTCTGTGACTTCACACACCTCCATTCTATGACTTCACAAACTTCCATTGTGACGTCACACACCTCCATTCTATGAGTTCACACACCTCCATTCCATGACTTCACACACCTCCATTCTGACTTCACACACCTCTATTCTATGACTTCGAACACCTACATTCTGACTTCACACACCTCCATTCTATGACTTCATAGACCTCGAATATTTGACTTCACTCACCTGCACTCTATAACTTCTCACTTCTCCATTCTATGATTTCACACACCTCCATTCTGTGACTTCACACACCTCCAATCTATGACTTCACACATCCATTCTGACTTCACTCACCTCCATTCTATGACTTCACACACCTCCGTTCTGACTTCACACACCTCCATTCTGTGACTTCACACACCTCCATTCTATGATTTCACACACCTCCATTCTATGACTTCACACAACTCCATTCTGTGACTTCACACACCTCCATTCTATGACTTCACACAACTCCATTCCGTGACTTAACACACCTCCATTCTGTGACTTCACACACTTCCATTCTATGATTTCACACACCTCCATTCTGTGACTTCACACAGCTCCATTCTATTACTTCACACACCTCCATTCTGTGACTTCACACACCTCCATTCTGAGTTCACACATCTCCATTCTCTGACTTCTCACACCTCGATTCTGTGACTTCACACACCTCCAATCTGTGACTTCACACACTTCCATTCTATGACTTCACACACCTCCATTCTATGACTTCACACAACTCCATTCTGTGACTTCACACACCTCCATTATATGACCTCACACACCCTCATTCTATGATGTCACACACCTGCATTCTATGACTTCACACATCCATTTTGATTTCACACACCTCCAATATATGACTTCAAACACCTCAATTCTGTGACTTCACACACCTCCATTCTATGACTTCATACCGTCCATTCTGTGACTTCACACACCTCCATTCTATGACTTCACACACTTCCATTCTATGACTTCACACACCTCCATTCTGTGACTTTACACACCTCAATTCTGGGTTCACACACCTCCATTCTGTGACTTCACACTCCTGCAATCTGTGACTTCCCACACCTCCATTCTGTGACTTCACACACCTCCATTCTATGACTTCACACACCTTCATTCTTACTTCACAAACACCCATTCTATGACTTCACACACCTCCATTCTATGACTTCACACACCTCCATTCTGTGACTTCACACACTTCCATTCTATGACTTCACACACCTCCATTCTGTGACTTCACTCACCTCCATTCTATGACTTCACACACCTCCATTTTGACTACACACACCTCCATTCTATGAGTTCAAACACCTGCATTCTGACTTCACACACCTCCATTCTATGACTTCACACACCTCCATTCTGTATTCACACAGCTCAATTCTGTGACTTCACAAAATTCCATTCTGACTTCACACACCACCATTGTATGTATTCACACACCTCCATTCTGTGACTTCACACACTTCCATTGTGAAGTCACACACCTCCATTCTATGACTTCACACACCTCCATTCTATGACTTCACACACCTCCATTCTGACTTCAAAAACCTCTATTCTGTGACTTCACAAAATTCCATTCTGACTTCACACACCACCATTGTATGTATTCACACACCTCCAATCTGTGACTTCACAGACCTCGAATCTGTGACTTCACTCACCTCCACTCTATGACTTCACACTCCTCCATTCTATGACTTTGCACACCTCCTTTCTATGACTTTCCCCACCTTCATTCTATGACTTCACACCTCCATTCTGACTTCACACACTTCCATTCAGTGACTTCACACACCTCCATTCAATGACTTCACACACCTCCATTCTATGACTTCACACACCTTCATTCTTACTTCAGAAACATCCATTCTATGACCTCCCACACCTCCATCTATGACTTCACAAACCTCCATTCTGTGACTTCACACACCTCCTTTCTGAGTTGACACACCTCCATTCTATGACTTCACACACCTCCTTTCTGAGTTGACACACCTCCATTCTATGACTTCACACACCTAATTTCTATGACTTCACCCACCTCCATTCTATGACTTCACACCTCCATTCTGACTTCACATACCTCCATTCTGTGACTTCACACACCTCCATTCTATGACTTCACAAACTTCCATTGTGACGTCACACGCCTCCATTCTATGATTTCACACACCTCCATTCTATGACTTCACTCACCTCCATTCTATGACTTCACACACCTCCTTTCTGAGTTGACACAACTCCGTTCTATGACTTCACACACCTACAATCTGAATTCACACACCTCCGTTCTATGACTTCACCCACCTCCATTCTATGACTTCACACACCTCCATTCTCCGAGTTCACACCCCTCTAATTTGATTTCTCATACCTCCATTCTATGATTTCACAAAACTCCATTCTATCATTTCACATATCTCCATACTATGACTTCACACACCTCCATCTATGACTTCACACACCTCCATTCTGAGTTCACACACCTCCATTCTGTGACTTCACACACCTCCATTCTGACTTCACACACCTCCATTATGACTTCACACACCTCCATTCTATGACTTCACACACCTCCATTCTGACTTCACACACCTCAATTCTGTGACTTCACACACCTACATTATGACTTCACACACCTCCATTCTATGACTTCACACACCTCCATTCTGACTTGACACACATCCATTCTATGACTTCCACACCTCCATTCTGTGACTTCACACACCACCATTCTATGACTTCACATACCTCCGTGTGACTTCACACACCTCCATTCTATGAGTTCACACACCTCCATTCTGACTTCACACACCTCCATTCTATGACTTCACACACCTCCATTCTGACTTCACACACCTCCATTCTATGACTTCACACAACTCCATTCTGACTTCACACACCTCCATTCTGTGACTTCACACACCTCCATTCCTTGACTTCACACACCTCCATTCGATGCCTTCACACACCTCCGTTATTTGACTTCACACACCTCCATTCTGTGACTTCACACACCTCCATTTGTGACTCTACACACCACCTTTTTGACTTCACACACCTCCATTCTGTGATTTCACACACCTCCATTCTGTGACTTCACACACCTTTATTGTTTGACTTCACACACCTCCATTCTTTGACTTCACACACCTCCTTTCCATGACTTTACACACCTCCATTCTATGAGTTCACACACCTCCATTTTGACTTCACAAACCTCCATTCTATGACTTCACACACCTTCATTCTTACTTCAGAAATATCCATTATATGACTTCACGCACTTCCCTTCTATGACTTCACAAATCTCCGTTCTGTGATTTCACACACCTTCATTCTGAGTTCACACACCTCCATTCTCTGAGTTCACACACCTCCATTCTGTGAATTAACACACCTCCATTCTATGACTTCACAGACCTCGATTCTGTGACTTCACACACCTTTATTGTTTGACTTCACACACCTCCATTCTGGGACTTCACACACCTCCATTGTGAGTTCACACACCTCCATTCTGTGACTTCACACACCTCCATTCTGTGACTTCACACACCTCCATTATGTGACTACACACATCTCCATTCTGTGACTTCACACACCTCCATTCTATGACTTCACACTCCTTCATTCTACTTCAGAAACATCCATTCTATGACTTCACACACCTCCATTCTATGACTTCACACACCTCCATTCTGTGACTTCACACAATTCCATTCTATGACTTCACACACCTCCATTCTTTGACTTCACACACCTCCATTGTTTGTTCACACACCTCCATTCTGTGACTTCAAACACCTCCATTCTGTGACTTCACACACCTCCATTCTGTGACTTCACACACCTTCATTCTATGATTTCTCACACCTCCATTCTATTAAATCACACACCACCATTCTGTGACTTCACACAACTCCATTCTATGGCTTCCCTCACCACCATTCTGTGACTTCACACACCTCCATTCTGAGTTCACAAACCTCCATTCTGTGACTTAACGCACCTCCATTCTGTGACTTCACACACCTCCGTTCTGACTTCACACACCTCCATTCTATGACTTCACACACCTCCATTCTGTGACTTCACACACCTCAATTCTGTGATTTCACACACCTCTATTATGACTTCACACACCTCCATTCTATGACTTCACACAACTCCATTCTATGACTTCACACACCTAGATTCTGTGACTTCACACACCTCCGTTCTGAGTTCACACACCTCAATTCTGTGACTTCACACACCTCCATTCTGAATTCACCAAGCTCCATTCAATGACTTCACACACCTCCATTCTGTGACTTCGCACACCTCCAATCTGACTTCCCACAGCTCCACTCTATGCCTTCCCACACCTCCATTCTATGATTTCACACACCTCCATTCTATGACTTCACACACCTCCATTCTGTGATTTCACACACCTCCATTCTGAGTTCAAACACCTCCGTTCTGTGACTTAACACACCTCCATTCTGTGAGTTCACACACCACCATTCTGAGTTCACACACCTCCATTCTGTGACTTCACACACCTCCATTCTGACTTCACACAGCTCCATTCTATGACTTCACACACCTCCATTCTGTGCCTTCACACACCTCCATTCTATGACTTAACACACCTTCATTCTTACTTCACAAACATCCATTCTATGACTTCACACACCTCCATTCTATGACTTCACACACCTCCATTCTATGACTTCACAAACCTCCATTCTGTGACTTCACACACCTCAATTCTGAGACTTCACACACCTCCATTATGAATTCACACACATCCATTCTATGACTTCACACACCTCCATTCTATGACTTCACACACCTTCATTCTGTGACTTCACACACCTCCATTCTGAGTTCACACACATCCATTCTATGACTTCACACACCTCCATTCTATGACTTCACACACCTTCATTCTGTGACTTCACACACCTCCATTCTGAGTTCACACACCTCCATTCTGTGACTTCACACAACTCCAATCTGACTTCACACAGCTCCATTCTATGACTTCACACACCTCCATTCTGTGACTTCACACACCTCCATTCTATGACTTCACACACCTCCATTGTGACTTCGCACAGCTCCATTCTATGAGTTCACACACCTCCATTCTGACTTCACACACCTCCATTCTATGACTTCACACACCTCCATTCTGACTTCACACACTTCCATTCTATGACTTCACACAATTCCATTCTGACTTCAGACACCTCCATTCTATGACTTCACAAACCTCCATTCTGTGACTTCACACACCTCAATTCTGTGACTTCACACACCTCCATTATGAATTCACACACATCCATTCTATGACTTCACACACCTCCATTCTATGACTTCACACACCTTCATTCTGTGACTTCACACACCTCCATTCTGAGTTCACACACATCCATTCTATGACTTCACACACCTCCATAATATGACTTCACACACCTTCATTCTGTGACTTCACACACCTCCATTCTGAGTTCACACACCTCCATTCTGTGACTTCACACAACTCCAATCTGACTTCACACAGCTCCATTCTATGACTTCACACACCTCCATTCTGACTTCACACAGCTCCATTCTATGACTTCACACACCTCCATTCTGTGCCTTCACACATCTCCATTTTATGACTTAACAAACCTTCATTCTTACGTCACAAACATTCATTCTATGACTTCACACACCTACATTCTGACTTCACACACCTCCATTCTATGACTTCCACACCTCCATTCTGTGACTTCACACACCACCATTCTATGACTTCACATACCTCCATTGTGATTTCACACACCTCCATTCTATGAGTTCACACACCTCCATTCTGACTTCACACACCTCCATTCTATGACTTCACACACCTCCATTCTGACTTCACACACCTCCATTCTATGACTTCACACAACTCCATTCTGACTTCACACACCTCCATTCTGTGACTTCACACACCTCCATTACATGACTTCACACACCTCCATTCGATGCCTTCACACACCTCCATTCTTTGACTTCACACACCTCCATTCTATGAGTTCACACACCTCCATTTGTGACTCTACACACCACCTTTTTGACTTTACACACCTCCATTCTGTGATTTCACACACCTCCATTCTATGACTTCACACAACTCCATTCTGACTTCACACACCTCCATTCTGTGACTTCACACACCTCCATTCCATGACTTCACACACCTCCATTCGATGCCTTCACACACCTCCATTCTTTGACTTCACACACCTCCATTCTATGAGTTCACACACCTCCATTTGTGACTCTACACACCACCTTTTTGACTTTACACACCTCCATTCTGTGATTTCACACACCTCCATTCTGTGACTGCACACACCTTTATTGTTTGACTTCACACACCTCCATTCTTTGACTTCACACACCTCCTTTCCATGACTTCACACACCTCCATTCTATGAGTTCACAGACCTCCATTCTATGAGTTCACACACCTCCATTTTGACTTCACAAACCTCCATTCTATGACTTCACACACCTTCATTCTTACTTCAGAAATATCCATTATATGACTTCACGCACTTCCATTCTATGACTTCACAAATCTCCGTTCTGTGATTTCACACACCTCCATTCTGAGTTCACACACCTCCATTCTCTGAGTTCACACACCTCCATTCTGTGACTTAACACACCTCCATTCTATGACTTCACAGACTTCGATTCTGTGACTTCACACACCTTTATTGTTTGACTTCACACACCCCCATTCTAGGACTTCACACACCTCCATTGTGAGTTCACACACCTCCAATCTGTGACTTCACACACCTCCAATCTGTGACTTCACAAACCTCCATTCTGTGACTTCCCACACCTCCATTCTGTGACTTTACACACCTCCATTCTGTGACTTCACACAGCTCAATTTTGACTTCACACACTTGCATTCTTTGACTTCACACACCTCCATTCTGTGACTTCACACACCACCATTGTTTGACTTCACACACCTCCCTTTTTGGACTTCACACACCTCCATTCCATGACTTCACGCATCTCCATTTTATGAGTTCGCACACCTCCATTTTGACTTCACACACCTACATTCTATGACTTCACACACCTTCATTCTATTTCAGAAACATCCATTCTATGACTTCACACACCTCCATTCTATGACTTTACAAACCTCCATTCGGTGACTTCACACACCTCCATTCTGAGTTCACACACCTCAATTCTGTAATGTCACACACCTCAATTCTGGCTTCACACACCTCCATTCTATGACTTCACACAATTCCTTTCTATGACTTCATACACCTCCATTCTTTGACTTCACACACCTCCATTGTGATTTCACACACCTCCATTCTATGATTTCACACACCTCCATTATGACTTCACATAGCTCCATTCTATGACTTCACACACCTCCATTCTGTGCATTCACACACCTCCGTTCTATGACTTAACACACCTTCATTCCTACTTCACAAACATCCATTCTATGATCACACACCTCCATTCTATGACTTCACACAACTCCATCTGACTTCACACACCTCCATTCCATGACTTCACACACCTCCATTCGATTACTTCACACACCTCCATTTTTTGACTTCATGCACCTCCATTCTATGCTTCACACACCTCCGTTCTGTGACTTCACACACCTTTATTGTTTGACTTCACACACCTCCATTCTTTGACTTCACACACCTCAATTCCATGGCTTCACACACCTCCATTCTATGAGTTCACACACCTCCATTCTATGAGTTCACACACCTCCATTTTGACTTCACACACCTCCATTCTTTGACTTCATACACCTTCATTCTCAATTCAGAAACATCCATTCTATGACTTCTCGCACCTACATTCTATGACTTCACAAACCTCCGTTCTGTGACCCCACACCTCCATTCTGAGTTCCCACACCTCCATTCTGTGACTTCACCCACCTCCATCCTGACTTCACACACCTCCATTCTGACTTCACAACCCTCAATTCTTTGACTTCACACACCTCCCTTCTATGATTTCACACACTTCCATTCTATGAATTCACACACCTCCATTCTATGACTTCACACACGTCATTTCTGAGTTGACACACCTCCATTCTGTGATTTCACACACCTCCAATTTCACTTCACACACCCCCATTCTATGACTTCACACAGCCTCATTGTGACTTCACACACTCCATTCTATGAGTTCACACACCTCCATTCTGACTTCACACACTTCCATTCTATGACTTCACACAGCTGCATTGCGACTTCAGACACCTCCATTTGTGACTTCAAACACCACAATTTTGACTTCAAACACCTTCATTCTGTGACTTCACCCACCTCCATTCTGTGACTTCACAAACCTCCATTTTGACTTCACACTTCCATTCTTTGACTTAACACACCTCCATTCTGTGACTTCACACACCACCATTGTTTGACTTCACACACCTATATTCTTGGACTTCACAAACCTCCATTCCTTGACTTCACACATCTCCATTTTATGAGTTCACATACCCCCATTTTGACTTCACACACCTCCATTCTATGACTTCACACACCTCCATTCTATGACTTCACACACCTCCATTCTATGACTTCACACAATTCCATTCTATGACTTCACACACCTCCATTCCTTGACTTCACACACCTTCATTTTTTATTCACACACCTCCATTCTGTGACTTCAAACACCTCCATTCTGTGACTTCACACACCTCCATTCTGTGACTTCACACACCTCCATTCTATGATTTCTCACACCTCCATTCTATTAATTCACACACCTCCATTCTATGACTTCACACACCTCCATTCTGTGACTTCACACACCTCAATTCTGTGATTTCACACACCTCTATTATGACTTCACACACCTCCATTCTATGACTTCACACACCTCCATTCTATGGCTTCACACACCTAGATTCTGTGACTTCACACACCTCCGTTCTGAGTTCACACACCTCAATTCTGTGACTTCACACACCTCCATTCTGACTTCACCAAGCTCCATTCAATGACTTCACACACCTCCATTGTGTGACTTCGCACACCTCCAATCTGACTTCACACAGCTCCACTCTATGCCTTCCCACACCTCCATTCTATGATTTCACACACCTCCATTCTATGACTTCACACACCTCCATTCTGTGATTTCACACACCTCCATTCTGAGTTCAAACACCTCCGTTCTGTGACTTAACACACCTCCATTCTGTGACTTCACACACCGCCATTCTGAGTTCACACACCTCCATTCTGTGACTTCACACACCTCTATTCTGACTTCAAACAGCTCCATTCTATGACTTCACACACCTCCATTCTGTGCCTTCACACACCTCCATTCTATGACTTAACACACCTTCATTCTTACTTCACAAACATCCATTCTATGACTTCACACACCTCCATTCTATGACTTCACACACCTCCATTCTATGACTTCACAAACCTCCATTCTGTGACTTCACACACCTCAATTCTGTGACTTCACACACCTCCATTATGAATTCACACACATCCATTCTATGACTTCACACACCTCCATTCTATGACTTCACACACCTTCATTCTGTGACTTCACACACCTCCATTCTGAGTTCACACACCTCCATTCTGTGACTTCACACAACTCCAATCTGACTTCACACAGCTCCATTCTATGACTTCACACACCTCCATTCTGTGACTTCACACACCTCCATTCTATGACTTCACACACCTCCATTCTATGACTTCACACACCTCCATTCTATGACTTCACACAATTCCATTCTATGACTTCACACACCTCCATTCCTTGACTTCACACACCTTCATTTTTTATTCACACACCTCCATTCTGTGACTTCAAACACCTCCATTCTGTGACTTCACACACCTCCATTCTGTGACTTCACACACCTCCATTCTATGATTTCTCACACCTCCATTCTATTAATTCACACACCTCCATTCTATGACTTCACACACCTCCATTCTGTGACTTCACACACCTCAATTCTGTGACTTCACACACTTCCATTGTGAAGTCACACACCTCCATTCTATGACTTCACACACCTCCATTCTATGACTTCACATACCTCCATTCTGACTTCAAAAACCTCTATTCTATGAATTCACAAAATTCCATTCTGACTTCACACACCACCATTGTATGTATTCACACACCTCCAATCTGTGACTTCACAGACCTCGAATCTGTGACTTCACTCACCTCCACTCTATGACTTCACACTCCTCCATTCTATGACTTTGCACACCTCCTTTCTATGACTTTCCCCACCTTCATTCTATGACTTCACACCTCCATTCTGACTTCACACACTTCCATTCAGTGACTTCACACACCTCCATTCAATGACTTCACACACCTCCATTCTATGACTTCACACACCTTCATTCTTACTTCAGAAACATCCATTCTATGACCTCCCACACCTCCATCTATGACTTCACAAACCTCCATTCTGTGACTTCACACACCTCCTTTCTGAGTTGACACACCTCCATTCTATGACTTCACACACCTCCTTTCTGAGTTGACACACCTCCATTCTATGACTTCACACACCTAATTTCTATGACTTCACCCACCTCCATTCTATGACTTCACACCTCCATTCTGATTTCACATACCTCCATTCTGTGACTTCACACACCTCCATTCTATGACTTCACAAACTTCCATTGTGACGTCACACGCCTCCATTCTATGATTTCACACACCTCCATTCTATGACTTCACTCACCTCCATTCTATGACTTCACACACCTCCTTTCTGAGTTGACACAACTCCGTTCTATGACTTCACACACCTACAATCTGAATTCAAACACCTCCGTTCTATGACTTCACCCACCTCCATTCTATGACTTCACACACCTCCATTCTCCGAGTTCACACCCCTCTAATTTGATTTCTCATACCTCCATTCTATGATTTCACAAAACTCCATTCTATCATTTCACATATCTCCATACTATGACTTCACACACCTCCATCTATGACTTCACACACCTCCATTCTGAGTTCACACACCTCCATTCTGTGACTTCACACACCTCCATTCTGACTTCACACACCTCCATTATGACTTCACACACCTCCATTCTATGACTTCACACACCTCCATTCTGACTTCACACACCTCAATTCTGTGACTTCACACACCTACATTATGACTTCACACACCTCCATTCTATGACTTCACACACCTCCATTCTGACTTGACACACATCCATTCTATGACTTCCACACCTCCATTCTGTGACTTCACACACCACCATTCTATGACTTCACATACCTCCGTGTGACTTCACACACCTCCATTCTATGAGTTCACACACCTCCATTCTGACTTCACACACCTCCATTCTATGACTTCACACACCTCCATTCTGACTTCACACACCTCCATTCTATGACTTCACACAACTCCATTCTGACTTCACACACCTCCATTCTGTGACTTCACACACCTCCATTCCTTGACTTCACACACCTCCATTCGATGCCTTCACACACCTCCGTTATTTGACTTCACACACCTCCATTCTGTGACTTCACACACCTCCATTTGTGACTCTACACACCACCTTTTTGACTTCACACACCTCCATTCTGTGATTTCACACACCTCCATTCTGTGACTTCACACACCTTTATTGTTTGACTTCACACACCTCCATTCTTTGACTTCACACACCTCCTTTCCATGACTTTACACACCTCCATTCTATGAGTTCACACACCTCCATTCTATGAGTTCACACACCTCCATTTTGACTTCACAAACCTCCATTCTATGACTTCACACACCTTCATTCTTACTTCAGAAATATCCATTATATGACTTCACGCACTTCCCTTCTATGACTTCACAAATCTCCGTTCTGTGATTTCACACACCTTCATTCTGAGTTCACACACCTCCATTCTCTGAGTTCACACACCTCCATTCTGTGAATTAACACACCTCCATTCTATGACTTCACAGACCTCGATTCTGTGACTTCACACACCTTTATTGTTTGACTTCACACACCTCCATTCTGGGACTTCACACACCTCCATTGTGAGTTCACACACCTCCATTCTGTGACTTCACACACCTCCATTCTGTGACTTCACACACCTCCATTATGTGACTACACACATCTCCATTCTGTGACTTCACACACCTCCATTCTATGACTTCACACTCCTTCATTCTACTTCAGAAACATCCATTCTATGACTTCACACACCTCCATTCTATGACTTCACACACCTCCATTCTGTGACTTCACACAATTCCATTCTATGACTTCACACACCTCCATTCTTTGACTTCACACACCTCCATTGTTTGTTCACACACCTCCATTCTGTGACTTCAAACACCTCCATTCTGTGACTTCACACACCTCCATTCTGTGACTTCACACACCTTCATTCTATGATTTCTCACACCTCCATTCTATTAAATCACACACCACCATTCTGTGACTTCACACAACTCCATTCTATGGCTTCCCTCACCACCATTCTGTGACTTCACACACCTCCATTCTGAGTTCACAAACCTCCATTCTGTGACTTAACGCACCTCCATTCTGTGACTTCACACACCTCCGTTCTGACTTCACACACCTCCATTCTATGACTTCACACACCTCCATTCTGTGACTTCACACACCTCAATTCTGTGATTTCACACACCTCTATTATGACTTCACACACCTCCATTCTATGACTTCACACAACTCCATTCTATGACTTCACACACCTAGATTCTGTGACTTCACACACCTCCGTTCTGAGTTCACACACCTCAATTCTGTGACTTCACACACCTCCATTCTGAATTCACCAAGCTCCATTCAATGACTTCACACACCTCCATTCTGTGACTTCGCACACCTCCAATCTGACTTCCCACAGCTCCACTCTATGCCTTCCCACACCTCCATTCTATGATTTCACACACCTCCATTCTATGACTTCACACACCTCCATTCTGTGATTTCACACACCTCCATTCTGAGTTCAAACACCTCCGTTCTGTGACTTAACACACCTCCATTCTGTGAGTTCACACACCACCATTCTGAGTTCACACACCTCCATTCTGTGACTTCACACACCTCCATTCTGACTTCACACAGCTCCATTCTATGACTTCACACACCTCCATTCTGTGCCTTCACACACCTCCATTCTATGACTTAACACACCTTCATTCTTACTTCACAAACATCCATTCTATGACTTCACACACCTCCATTCTATGACTTCACACACCTCCATTCTATGACTTCACAAACCTCCATTCTGTGACTTCACACACCTCAATTCTGTGACTTCACACACCTCCATTATGAATTCACACACATCCATTCTATGACTTCACACACCTCCATTCTATGACTTCACACACCTTCATTCTGTGACTTCACACACCTCCATTCTGAGTTCACACACATCCATTCTATGACTTCACACACCTCCATTCTATGACTTCACACACCTTCATTCTGTGACTTCACACACCTCCATTCTGAGTTCACACACCTCCATTCTGTGACTTCACACAACTCCAATCTGACTTCACACAGCTCCATTCTATGACTTCACACACCTCCATTCTGTGACTTCACACACCTCCATTCTATGACTTCACACACCTCCATTGTGACTTCGCACAGCTCCATTCTATGAGTTCACACACCTCCATTCTGACTTCACACACCTCCATTCTATGACTTCACACACCTCCATTCTGACTTCACACACTTCCATTCTATGACTTCACACAATTCCATTCTGACTTCAGACACCTCCATTCTATGACTCCACAAACCTCCATTCTGTGACTTCACACACCTCAATTCTGTGACTTCACACACCTCCATTATGAATTCACACACATCCATTCTATGACTTCACACACCTCCATTCTATGACTTCACACACCTTCATTCTGTGACTTCACACACCTCCATTCTGAGTTCACACACATCCATTCTATGACTTCACACACCTCCATAATATGACTTCACACACCTTCATTCTGTGACTTCACACACCTCCATTCTGAGTTCACACACCTCCATTCTGTGACTTCACACAACTCCAATCTGACTTCACACAGCTCCATTCTATGACTTCACACACCTCCATTCTGACTTCACACAGCTCCATTCTATGACTTCACACACCTCCATTCTGTGCCTTCACACATCTCCATTTTATGACTTAACAAACCTTCATTCTTACGTCACAAACATTCATTCTATGACTTCACACACCTACATTCTGACTTCACACACCTCCATTCTATGACTTCCACACCTCCATTCTATGACTTCACACACCACCATTCTATGACTTCACATACCTCCATTGTGATTTCACACACCTCCATTCTATGAGTTCACACACCTCCATTCTGACTTCACACACCTCCATTCTATGACTTCACACACCTCCATTCTGACTTCACACACCTCCATTCTATGACTTCACACAACTCCATTCTGACTTCACACACCTCCATTCTGTGACTTCACACACCTCCATTACATGACTTCACACACCTCCATTCGATGCCTTCACACACCTCCATTCTTTGACTTCACACACCTCCATTCTATGAGTTCACACACCTCCATTTGTGACTCTACACACCACCTTTTTGACTTTACACACCTCCATTCTGTGATTTCACACACCTCCATTCTATGACTTCACACAACTCCATTCTGACTTCACACACCTCCATTCTGTGACTTCACACACCTCCATTCCATGACTTCACACACCTCCATTCGATGCCTTCACACACCTCCATTCTTTGACTTCACACACCTCCATTCTATGAGTTCACACACCTCCATTTGTGACTCTACACACCACCTTTTTGACTTTACACACCTCCATTCTGTGATTTCACACACCTCCATTCTGTGACTGCACACACCTTTATTGTTTGACTTCACACACCTCCATTCTTTGACTTCACACACCTCCTTTCCATGACTTCACACACCTCCATTCTATGAGTTCACAGACCTCCATTCTATGAGTTCACACACCTCCATTTTGATTTCACAAACCTCCATTCTATGACTTCACACACCTTCATTCTTACTTCAGAAATATCCATTATATGACTTCACGCACTTCCATTCTATGACTTCACAAATCTCCGTTCTGTGATTTCACACACCTCCATTCTGAGTTCACACACCTCCATTCTCTGAGTTCACACACCTCCATTCTGTGACTTAACACACCTCCATTCTATGACTTCACAGACTTCGATTCTGTGACTTCACACACCTTTATTGTTTGACTTCACACACCCCCATTCTAGGACTTCACACACCTCCATTGTGAGTTCACACACCTCCAATCTGTGACTTCACACACCTCCAATCTGTGACTTCACAAACCTCCATTCTGTGACTTCCCACACCTCCATTCTGTGACTTTACACACCTCCATTCTGTGACTTCACACAGCTCAATTTTGACTTCACACACTTGCATTCTTTGACTTCACACACCTCCATTCTGTGACTTCACACACCACCATTGTTTGACTTCACACACCTCCCTTTTTGGACTTCACACACCTCCATTCCATGACTTCACGCATCTCCATTTTATGAGTTCGCACACCTCCATTTTGACTTCACACACCTACATTCTATGACTTCACACACCTTCATTCTATTTCAGAAACATCCATTCTATGACTTCACACACCTCCATTCTATGACTTTACAAACCTCCATTCGGTGACTTCACACACCTCCATTCTGAGTTCACACACCTCAATTCTGGCTTCACACACCTCCATTCTATGACTTCACACAATTCCTTTCTATGACTTCATACACCTCCATTCTTTGACTTCACACACCTCCATTGTGATTTCACACACCTCCATTCTATGATTTCACACACCTCCATTATGACTTCACATAGCTCCATTCTATGACTTCACACACCTCCATTCTGTGCATTCACACACCTCCGTTCTATGACTTAACACACCTTCATTCCTACTTCACAAACATCCATTCTATGATCACACACCTCCATTCTATGACTTCACACAACTCCATCTGACTTCACACACCTCCATTCCATGACTTCACACACCTCCATTCGATTACTTCACACACCTCCATTTTTTGACTTCATGCACCTCCATTCTATGAGTTCACACACCTCCGTTCTGTGACTTCACACACCTTTATTGTTTGACTTCACACACCTCCATTCTTTGACTTCACACACCTCAATTCCATGGCTTCACACACCTCCATTCTATGAGTTCACACACCTCCATTCTATGAGTTCACACACCTCCATTTTGACTTCACACACCTCCATTCTTTGACTTCATACACCTTCATTCTCAATTCAGAAACATCCATTCTATGACTTCTCGCACCTACATTCTATGACTTCACAAACCTCCGTTCTGTGACCCCACACCTCCATTCTGAGTTCCCACACCTCCATTCTGTGACTTCACCCACCTCCATCCTGACTTCACACACCTCCATTCTGACTTCACAAACCTCAATTCTTTGACTTCACACACCTCCCTTCTATGATTTCACACACTTCCATTCTATGAATTCACACACCTCCATTCTATGACTTCACACACGTCATTTCTGAGTTGACACACCTCCATTCTGTGATTTCACACACCTCCAATTTCACTTCACACACCCCCATTCTATGACTTCACACAGCCTCATTGTGACTTCACACACTCCATTCTATGAGTTCACACACCTCCATTCTGACTTCACACACTTCCATTCTATGACTTCACACAGCTGCATTGCGACTTCAGACACCTCCATTTGTGACTTCAAACACCACAATTTTGACTTCAAACACCTTCATTCTGTGACTTCACCCACCTCCATTCTGTGACTTCACAAACCTCCATTTTGACTTCACACTTCCATTCTTTGACTTAACACACCTCCATTCTGTGACTTCACACACCACCATTGTTTGACTTCACACACCTATATTCTTGGACTTCACAAACCTCCATTCCTTGACTTCACACATCTCCATTTTATGAGTTCACATACCCCCATTTTGACTTCACACACCTCCATTCTATGACTTCACACACCTCCATTCTATGACTTCACACACCTCCATTCTATGACTTCACACAATTCCATTCTATGACTTCACACACCTCCATTCCTTGACTTCACACACCTTCATTTTTTATTCACACACCTCCATTCTGTGACTTCAAACACCTCCATTCTGTGACTTCACACACCTCCATTCTGTGACTTCACACACCTCCATTCTATGATTTCTCACACCTCCATTCTATTAATTCACACACCTCCATTCTATGACTTCACACACCTCCATTCTGTGACTTCACACACCTCAATTCTGTGATTTCACACACCTCTATTATGACTTCACACACCTCTATTCTATGACTTCACACACCTCCATTCTATGGCTTCACACACCTAGATTCTGTGACTTCACACACCTCCGTTCTGAGTTCACACACCTCAATTCTGTGACTTCACACACCTCCATTCTGACTTCACCAAGCTCCATTCAATGACTTCACACACCTCCATTGTGTGACTTCGCACACCTCCAATCTGACTTCACACAGCTCCACTCTATGCCTTCCCACACCTCCATTCTATGATTTCACACACCTCCATTCTATGACTTCACACACCTCCATTCTGTGATTTCACACACCTCCATTCTGAGTTCAAACACCTCCGTTCTGTGACTTAACACACCTCCATTCTGTGACTTCACACACCGCCATTCTGAGTTCACACACCTCCATTCTGTGACTTCACACACCTCTATTCTGACTTCAAACAGCTCCATTCTATGACTTCACACACCTCCATTCTGTGCCTTCACACACCTCCATTCTATGACTTAACACACCTTCATTCTTACTTCACAAACATCCATTCTATGACTTCACACACCTCCATTCTATGACTTCACACACCTCCATTCTATGACTTCACAAACCTCCATTCTGTGACTTCACACACCTCAATTCTGTGACTTCACACACCTCCATTATGAATTCACACACATCCATTCTATGACTTCACACACCTCCATTCTATGACTTCACACACCTTCATTCTGTGACTTCACACACCTCCATTCTGAGTTCACACACCTCCATTCTGTGACTTCACACAACTCCAATCTGACTTCACACAGCTCCATTCTATGACTTCACACACCTCCATTCTGTGACTTCACACACCTCCATTCTATGACTTCACACACCTCCATTCTATGACTTCACACACCTCCATTCTATGACTTCACACAATTCCATTCTATGACTTCACACACCTCCATTCCTTGACTTCACACACCTTCATTTTTTATTCACACACCTCCATTCTGTGACTTCAAACACCTCCATTCTGTGACTTCACACACCTCCATTCTGTGACTTCACACACCTCCATTCTATGATTTCTCACACCTCCATTCTATTAATTCACACACCTCCATTCTATGACTTCACACACCTCCATTCTGTGACTTCACACACCTCAATTCTGTGATTTCACACACCTCTATTATGACTTCACACACCTCCATTCTATGACTTCACACACCTCCATTCTATGGCTTCACACACCTAGATTCTGTGACTTCACACACCTCCGTTCTGAGTTCACACACCACAATTCTGTGACTTCACACACCTCCATTCTGACTTCACCAAGCTCCATTCAATGACTTCACACACCTCCATTGTGTGACTTCGCACACCTCCAATCTGACTTCACACAGCTCCACTCTATGCCTTCCCACACCTCCATTCTATGATTTCACACACCTCCATTCTATGACTTCACACACCTCCATTCTGTGATTTCACACACCTCCATTCTGAGTTCAAACACCTCCGTTCTGTGACTTAACACACCTCCATTCTGTGACTTCACACACCGCCATTCTGAGTTCACACACCTCCATTCTGTGACTTCACACACCTCTACTCTGACTTCAAACAGCTCCATTCTATGACTTCACACACCTCCATTCTGTGCCTTCACACACCTCCATTCTATGACTTAACACACCTTCATTCTTACTTCACAAACATCCATTCTATGACTTCACACACCTCCATTCTATGACTTCACACACCTCCATTCTATGACTTCACAAACCTCCATTCTGTGACTTCACACACCTCAATTCTGTGACTTCACACACCTCCATTATGAATTCACACACATCCATTCTATGACTTCACACACCTCCATTCTATGACTTCACACACCTTCATTCTGTGACTTCACACACCTCCATTCTGAGTTCACACACCTCCATTCTGTGACTTCACACAACTCCAATCTGACTTCACACAGCTCCATTCTATGACTTCACACACCTCCATTCTGTGACTTCACACACCTCCATTCTATGACTTCACACACCTCCATTGTGACTTCACACAGCTCCATTCTATGAGTTCACACACGTGCATTGTGACTTCACACACCTCCATTCTATGACTTCACACACCTCCATTCTGACTTCACACACCTCCATTCTGACTTCACAAACATCAATTCTGTGACTTCACACACCTCCACTCTTTGACTTCACACACCTCCATTGTGAGTTCACACACCTCCATTCTGAATTCACAAACATCAATTCTGTGACTTCACACACCTCCATTCTATGACTTCACACACCTCCATTCTGTGACTTCACAAACCTCCATTCTGACTTCACACACCTCCATTCTGACTTCACAAACATCAATTCTGTGACTTCACACACCTCCATTCTATGACTTCACACACATCCATTCTATGACTTCACACACCTCCATCCTGTGATTTCACACACTTCCATTCTTTGACTTCACACACCTCCATTTTTTGACTTCACACATCTCCATTGTGAGTTCACTCACCTCCATTCTATGACTTCACACACCTCCATTCTGACTTCACACAGCTCCATTCTATGACTTCACACACCTCCATTCTGTGCCTTCACACATCTCCATTTTATGACTTAACACACCCTCGTTCTTACGTCACAAACATTCATTCTATGACTTCACACACCTCCATTCTGACTTCACACACCTCCATTCTATGACTTCCACACCTCCATTCTGTGACTTCACACACCACCATTCTATGACTTCACATACCTCCATTGTGATTTCACACACCTCCATTCTATGAGTTCACACACCTCCATTCTGACTTCACACACCTCCATTCTATGACTTCACACACCTCCATTCTGACTTCACACACCTCCATTCTATGACTTCACACAACTCCATTCTGACTTCACACACCTCCATTCTGTGACTTCACACACCTCCATTCCATGACTTCACACACCTCCATTCGATGCCTTCACACACCTCCATTCTTTGACTTCACACACCTCCATTCTATGAGTTCACACACTTCCATTTGTGACTCTACACACCACATTTTTGACTTCACACACCTCCATTCTGTGATTTCACACACCTCCATTCTGTGAAGGCACACACCTTTATTGTTTGACTTCACACACCTCCATTCTTTGACTTCACACACCTCCTTTCCATGACTTCACACACCTCCATTCTAAGAGTTCACAGACCTCCATTCTATGAGTTCACACACCTCCATTTTGACTTCACAAACCTCCATTCTATGACTTCACACACCTTCATTCTTACTTCAGAAATATCCATTATATGACTTCACGCACTTCCATTCTATGACTTCACAAATCTCCGTTCTGTGATTTCACACACCTGCATTCTGAGTTCACACACCTCCATTCTCTGAGTTCACACACCTCCATTCTGTGACTTAACACACCTCCATTCTATGACTTCACAGACCTCGATTCTGTGACTTCACACACCTTTATTGTTTGACTTCACACACCCCCATTCTGGGACTTCACACACCTCTATTGTGAGTTCACACACCTCCAATCTGTGACTTCACACACCTCCAATCTGTGACTTCACACACCTCCATTCTGTGACTTCCCACACCTCCATTCTGTGACTTCACACACCTCCATTCTGTGACTTCACACAGCTCAATTTTGACTTCACACACTTCCATTCTTTGACTTCACACACCTCCCTTTTTGGACTTCACACACCTCCATTCCATGACTTCACGCATCTCCATTTTATGAGTTCGCACACCTATATTTTGACTTCACACACCTACATTCTATGACTTCACACACCTTCATTCTATTTCAGAAACATCCATTCTATGACTTCACACACCTCCATTCTATGACTTTACAAACCTCCATTCTGTGACTTCACACACCTCCATTCTGAGTTCACACACCTCAATTCTGTAACGTCACACACCTCAATTATGGCTTCACACACCTCCATTCTATGACTTCACACAATTCCTTTCTATGACTTCATACACCTCCATTCTTTGACTTCACACACCTCCATTGTGATTTCACACACCTCCATTCTATGACTTCACACACCTCCATTATGACTTCACATAGCTCCATTCTATGACTTCACACACCTCCATTCTGTGCATTCACACACCTCCATTCTATGACTTAACACACCTTCATTCCTACTTCACAAACATCCATTCTATGATCACACACCTCCATTCTATGACTTCACACAACTCCATGTGACTTCACACACCTCCATTCCATGACTTCACACACCTCCATTCGATTACTTCACACACCTCCATTCTTTGACTTCATGCACCTCCATTCTATGAGTTCACACACCTCCGTTCTGTGACTTCACACACCTTTATTGTTTGACTTCACACACCTCCATTCTTTGACTTCACACACCTCCATTCCATGACTTCACACACCTCCATTCTATGAGTTCACACACCTCCATTCTATGAGTTCACACACCTCCATTTTGACTTCACACACCTCCATTCTTTGACTTCATACACCTTCATTCTCAATTCAGAAACATCCATTCTATGACTTCACGCACCTACATTCTATGACTTCACCAACCTCCGTTCTGTGACCACACACCTCCATTCTGAGTTCCCACACCTCCATTCTGTGACTTCACCCACCTCCATCCTGACTTCACACACCTCCATTCTGACTTCAAAAACCTCAATTCTTTGACTTCACACACCTCCATTCTATGATTTCACACACTTCCATTCTATGAATTTACACACCTCCATTCTATGACTTCACACACGTCATTTCTGAGTTGACACACCTCCATTCTGTGATTTCACACACCTCCAATTTGACTTCACACACCCCCATTCTATGACTTCACACAGCCTCATTGTGACTTCACACACTCCATTCTATGAGTTCACACACCTCCATTCTGACTTCACACACCTCCATTCTATGACTTCACACAGCTGCATTGCGACTTCAGACACCTCCATATGTGACTTCACACACCACAATTTTGACTTCAAACACCTTCATTCTGTGACTTCACACACCTGCATTCTGTGACTTCACACACCTCCATTCTGACTTCACACACCTCCATTCTATGACTTCACACACCTCCATTCTGTGACTTCACACACCTCAATTCTGTGACTTCCCACACCTCCATTATGACTTCACACACCTCCATTCTATGACTTCACACACCTCCATTCTATGACTTCACACACCTAGATTATGTGACTTCACACACCTCCGTTCTGAGTTCACACACCTCAATTCTGTGACTTCAGACACCTGCATTCTGACTTCACCCAGCTGCATTCAATGACTTCCCACACCTCCATTCTATGATTTCACACACCTCCATTCTATGACTTCACACACCTCCATTCTGTGATTTCACACACCTCCATTCTGAGTTCAAACACCTCCGTTCTGTGACTTAACACACCTCCATTCTGTGCCTTCACACACCACCATTCTGAGTTCACACACCTCCATTCTGTGACTTCACACACCTCCATTCTGACTTCAAACAGCTCCATTCTATGACTTCACACACCTCCATTCTGTGCCTTCACACACCTCCATTCTATGACTTAACACACCTTCATTTTTACTTCACAAACATCCATTCTATGACTTCACACACCTCCATTCTATGACTTCACACACCTCCATTCTTTGACTTCACAAACATCCATTCTGTGACTTCACACACCTCAATTCTGTGACTTCACACTCCTCCATTATGAATTCACACACATCCATTCTATGACTTCACACACCTCCTTTGTGACTTCACACACCTCCATTCTATGAGTTCACACACCTCCATTCTGACTTCACACACCTCCATTCTATGACTTCACACACCTCGATTCTGACTTCACACACGTCCATTCTATGACTTCACGCAACTCCATTCTGACTTCAGACACCTCCATTCTATGAGTTCACACACGTGCATTGTGACTTCACACACCTCCATTCTATGACTTCACACACCTCCATTCTGACTTCACACACCTCCATTCTGACTTCACAAACATCAATTCTGTGACTTCACACACCTCCATTCTTTGACTTCACACACCTCCATTGTGAGTTCACACACCTCCATTCTGAATTCACAAACATTAATTCTGTGACTTCACACACCTCCATTCTATGACTTCACACACCTCCATTCTATGACTTCACACACCTCCATTCTATGACTTCAGAAACCTCCATTCTGACTTCACACACCTCCATTCTGACTTCACAAACATCAATCCTGTGACTTCACACACCTCCATTCTATGACTTCACACACCTCCATTCTATGACTTCACACACCTCCATTCTGTGACTTCACACTTCCATTCTTTGACTGCACACACCTCCATTTTTTGACTTCACACATCTCCATTGTGAGTTCACACACCTCCATTCTATGACTTCACACACCTCCATTCTGACTTCACACAGCTCTATTCTTTGACTTCACACACCTACAATCTGTGCCTTCACACATCTCCATTCTATGACTTTACACACCTCCATTCTGTGACTTCACACACCTCAATTCTGTGACTTCACACACCTACATTATGACTTCACACACCTCCATTCTATGACTCACACACCTCCATTCTGACTTCACACACCTTAATTCTGTGACTTCACACACCTACATTATGACTTCACACACTTCCATTCTATGACTTCACACACCTCCATTCTGACTTCACACACATCCATTCTATGACTTCCACACCTCCATTCTGTGACTTCACACACCACCATTCTATGACTTCACATACCTCCATGTGACTTCACACACCTCCATTCTATGAGTTCACACACCTCCATTCTGACTTCACACACCTCCATTCTATGACTTCACACACCTCCATTCTGACTTCACACACCTCCATTCTATGACTTCACACAACTCCATTCTGACTTCATACACCTCCATTCTGTGACTTCACACACCTCCATTCCTTGACTTCACACACCTCCATTCGATGCCTTCACACACCTCCGTTCTTTGACTTCACACACCTCCATTCTATGACTTCACACAACTCCATTTGTGACTCTACACACCACCTTTTTGACTTCACACACCTCCATTCTGTGATTTCACACACCTCCATTCTGTGACTTCACACTCCTTTATTGTTTGACTTCACACAACTCCATTCTTTGACTTCACACACCTCCTTTCCATGACTTCACACACCTCCATTCTATGAGTTCACACACCTCCATTCTATGAGTTCACACACCTCCATTTTGACTTCACAAACCTCCATTCTATGACTTCACACACCTTCATTCTTACTTCAGAAATATCCATTATATGACTTCACGCACTTCCATTCTATGACTTCACAAATCTCCGTTCTGTGATTTCACACACCTCCATTCTGAGTTCACACACCTCCATTCTCTGAGTTCACACACCTCCATTCTGTGAATTAACACACCTCCATTCTATGACTTCACAGACCTCGATTCTGTGACTTCACACACCTTTATTGTTTGACTTCACACACCTCCATTCTGGGACTTCACACACCTCCATTGTGAGTTCACACACCTCCATTCTGTGACTTCACACACCTCCATTCTGTGACTTCACACACCTCCATTATGTGACTACACACATCTCCATTCTGTGACTTCACACACCTCCATTCTATGACTTCACACACCTTCATTCTACTTCAGAAACCTCCATTCTATGACTTCACACACCTCCATTCTATGACTTCACACACCTCCATTCTATGACTTCACACAATTCCATTCTATGACTTCACACACCTCCATTCTTTGACTTCACACACCTCCATTGTTTGTTCACACACCTCCATTCTGTGACTTCAGACACCTCCATTCTGTGACTTCACACACCTTCATTCTATGATTTCTCACACCTCCATTCTATTAATTCACACACCACCATTCTGTGACTTCACACAACTCCATTCTATGGCTTCCCTCACCTCCATTCTGTGACTTCACACACCTCCGTTCTGACTTCACACACCTCCATTCTATGACTTCACACACCTCCATTCTGTGACTTCACACACCAAAATTCTGTGATTTCACACACCTCTATTATGACTTCACACACCTCCATTGTATGACTTCACACACCTCCATTCTATGAGTTCACCCACCTAGATTCTGTGACTTCACACACCTCCAGTCTGAGTTCACACACCTCAATTCTGTGAATTCACACACCTCCATTCTGACTTCACCAAGCTCCATTCAATGACTTCACACACCTCCATTCTGTGACTTCGCACACCTCCAATCTGACTTCACACAGCTCCAGTCTATGCCTTCCCACACCTCCATTCTATGATTTCACACACCTCCATTCTATGACTTCACACACCTCCATTCTGTGACTTCACACACCAAAATTCCGTGATTTCACACACCTCTATTATGACTTCACACACCTCCATTCTATGACTTCACACACCTCCATTCTATGACTTCACACACCTAGATTCTGTGACTTCACACAACTCCGTTCTGAGTTCACACACCTCAATTCTGTGACTTCACACACCTCCATTCTGACTTCACCAAGCTCCATTCAATGACTTCACACACCACCATTCTGTGAGTTCGCACACCTCCAATCTGACTTCACACAGCTCCACTCTATGCCTTCCCACACCTCCATTCTATGATTTCACACACCTCCATTCTATGACTTCACACACCTCCATTCTGTGATTTCACACACCTCCATTCTGAGTTCAAACACCTCCGTTCTGTGACTTAACACACCTCCATTCTGTGACTTCACACACCACCATTCTGAGTTCACACACCTCCATTCTGTGACTTCACACACCTCCATTCTGACTTCAAACAGCTCCATTCTATGACTTCACACACCTCCATTCTGTGCCTTCACACACCTCCATTCTATGACTTAACACACCTTCATTCTTACTTCACAAACATCCATTCTATGACTTCACACACCTCCATTCTATGACTTCACACACCTCCATTCCATGACTTCACAAACCTCCATTCTGTGACTTCACACACCTCAATTCTGTGACTTCACACACCTCCATTATGAATTCACACACATCCATTCTATGACTTCACACACCTCCATTCTATGACTTCACACACCTTCATTCTGTGACTTCACACACCTCCATTCTGAGTTCACACACCTCCTTTCTGTGACTTCACACAACTCCAATCTGACTTCACACAGCTCCATTCTATGACTTCACACACCTCCATTCTGTGACTTCACACACCTCCATTCTATGACTTCACACACCTCCATTGTGACTTCACACAGCTCCATTCTATGAGTTCACACACCTCCATTCTGACTTCACACACCTCCATTCTATGACTTCACACACCTCCATTCTGACTTCACACACCTCCATTCTGACTTCACAAACATCAATTCTGTGACTTCACACACCTCCACTCCTTGACTTCACACACATCCATTGTGAGTTCACACACCTCCATTCTGAATTCACAAACATCAATTCTGTGACTTCACACACCTCCATTCTATGACTTCACACACCTCCATTCTATGACTTCACAAACCTCCATTCTGACTTCACACACCTCCATTCTGACTTCACAAACATCAATTCTGTGACTTCACACACCTCCATTCTATGACTTCACACACCTCCATTCTATGACTTCACAAACCTCCATTCTGTGATTTCACACACTTCCATTCTTTGACTACACACACCTCCATTTTTTGACTTCACACATCTCCATTGTGAGTTCACACACCTCCATTCTATGACTTCACACACCTCCATTCTGACTTCACACAGCTCCATTCTATGACTTCACACACCTCCATTCTGTGCCTTCACACATCTCCATTTTATGACTTAACACACCTTCATTCTTACGTCACAAACATTCATTCTATGACTTCACACACCTCCATTCTATGACTTCACACACCTCCATTCTATGACTTTACACACCTCCATTCTGTGACTTCATACACCTCAATTCTGTGACTTCACAAACCTACATTATGACTTCACACACCTCCATTCTATGACTTCACACACCTCCATTCTGACTTCACACACCTCCATTCTATGACTTCCACACCTCCATTCTGTGACTTCACACACCACCATTCTATGACTTCACATACCTCCATTGTGATTTCACACACCTCCATTCTATGAGTTCACACACCTCCATTCTGACTTCACACACCTCCATTCTATGACTTCACACACCTCCATTCTGACTTCACACACCTCCATTCTATGACTTCACACAACTCCATTCTGACTTCACACACCTCCATTCTGTGACTTCACACACCTCCATTCCGTGACTTCACACACCTCCATTCGATGCCTTCACACACCTCCATTCTTTGACTTCACACACCTCCATTCTATGAGTTCACACACCTCCATTTGTGACTCTACACACCACCTTTTTGACTTCACACACCTCCATTCTGTGATTTCACACACCTCCATTCTGTGACTGCACACACCTTTATTGTTTGATTTCACACACCTCCATTCTTTGACTTCACACACCTCCTTTCCATGACTTCACACACCTCCATTCTATGAGTTCACACACCTCCATTCTATGAGTTCACACACCTCCATTTTGACTTCACAAACCTCCATTCTATGACTTCACACACCTTCATTCTTACTTCAGAAATATCCATTATATGACTTCACGCACTTTTATTCTATGACTTCACAAATCTCCGTTCTGTGATTTCACACACCTCCATTCTGAGTTCACACACCTCCATTCTCTGAGTTCACACACCTCCATTCTGTGACTTAACACACCTCCATTCTATGACTTCACAGACCTCCATTATGTGACTTCACACACCTTTATTGTTTGACTTCACACACCTCCATTCTGGGACTTCACACACCTCCATTGTGAGTTCACACACCTCCATTCTGTGACTTCACACACCTCCATTCTGTGACTTCACACACCTCCATTCTGTGACTACACACATCTCCATTCTGTGACTTCACACACCTCCATTCTATGACTTCACACACCTCCATTCTGTGACTTCACACACCTCCATTCTGTGACTTCACACACCTCAATTTTGACTTCACACACCACCATTGTTTGACTTCACACACCTCCCTTTTTGGACTTCACAAACCTCCATTCCATGACTTCACGCATCTCCATTTTATGAGTTCGCACACCTCCATTTTGACTTCACACACCTACATTCTATGACTTCACACACCTTCATTGTACTTCAGAAACTTCCATTCTATGACTTCACACACCTCCATTCTATGACTTTACAAACCTCCATTCTGTGACTTCACACACCTCCATTCTGAGTTCACACACCTCAATTCTATGACTTCACACACCTCAATTCTGTCTTCACACACCTCCATTCTATGACTTCACACAATTCCTTTCTATGACTTCACACACCTCCATTCTTTGACTTCACACACCTCCATTGTGAATTCACACACCTCCATTCTATGACTTCACACACCTCCATTATGACTTCATATAGCTCCATTCTATGACTTCACACATCTCCATTCTGTGCCTTCACACACCTCCATTCTATGACTTAACACACCTTCATTCTTACTTCACAAACATCCATTCTATGATCACACACCTCCATTCTATGACTTCACACACCTCCATTCTATAACTTCACACACCTCCATGCTGTGACTTCACACACCTCAATTCTGTGACTTCACACACCTCCATTATGACTTCACACACCTCCATTCTATGACTTCACACACCTCCATTCTATGACTTCACACCTCCATTCTGTGATTTCACACACCTCCATTGTGAGTTCACACACCTCCATTCTGTGACTTCACACACCTCCAATCTGACTTCACACAGCTCCATTCTATGACTTCACACACCTCCATACTGTGACTTCACACACCTGCATTCTATGATTTCACACACCTCCCTTTGACTTCACACACCTCCATTCTATGACTTCACACAACTACATTCTGACTTCACACACCTCCATTCTGTGACTTCACACACCTCCATTCCATGACTTCACACACCTCCATTCTGTGATTTCACACACCTCCATTCTGTGACTTCACACACCTTTATTGTTTGACTTCACACACCTCCATTGCATGACTTCACACACCTCTATTCTATGAGTTCACAAACCTCCATTCTATGAGTTCACACACCTCCATTTTGACTTCACACACCTCCATTCTGTGACTTCACACACCTCCATTCTGTGACTTCACACACCTCCATTCTATGACTTCACACACCTACATTCTGTGACTTCACACACCTCCATTCTGTTACTTCACACACAGCTATTTTGACTTTACACACTTCCATTCTTTGAATTCACACACCTCCATTCTGTGACTTCACACACATTAACATTGTTTGACTTCACACACCTCTATTTTTGGACTTCACACACCTCCATTCCATGACTTCACACATCTCCATTTTATGAGTTCACACACCTCCACTTTGCCTTCACACTCCTCCATTCTATGACTTCACACGCCTTCATTCTACTTCAGAAACATCCGTTCTATGACTTCACAGACCTCCATTCTATGATTTCACAAACCTCCATTCTGTGACTTCACACACCTCCATTCTGAGTTCACACACCTCAATTCTGTGAATTCACACACCTCAATTCTGGCTTCACACACCTCCATTCTATGACTTCACACACTTCCATTCTATGACTTCACACACCTCCATTCTTTGACTTCACACACCTCCATTCTGAGTTCACACACCTCCATTCTGTGACTTCACACACCTCCATTCTTTGACTTCACACACCTCCATTCTGTGACTTCACACACCTCCATTCTATGACTTCACACACCTCCATTCTATGAATTCACACATCTCCATTCTGTGACTTCACACAACTCCATTCTATGACTTCCCACACCTCCATTCTGGGACTTCACACACCTCCATTCTGAGTTCACACACCTCCGTTCTGTGAATTAACACACCTTCATTCCGTGACTTCACACACCTTCCTTCTATGATTTCACACACCTCCATTCTATGACTTCACACACCTCCATTCTATGACTTCACACACCTATATTCTTTGACTTCGCACACCTCCATTCTTTGACTTCACACACCTCCATTTTGATTTCACACACATACATTCTGTGACTTCACACACCTCCATTTGTGACGTTATACACCACCATTTTGACTTCACACACCTCCATTCTGTGACTTCACACACCTCCATTTTGACTTCACACACTTCCATTCTGTGACTTCACACACCTCCATTCTGTGACTTCGCACACCTATATTGTTTGACTTCACACACCTCCATTCTTTGACTTCACACACCTCCAGTCCATGATTTCCCACACCTATACTCTATCAGTTCTCACACATCCATTCTATGAGTTCACACACCACCATTTTGACTTCATACACCTCCATTCTATGACTTCACACACCTACATTCTTACTTTAGGAACATCCATTTTATGAATTCACCCACCTCCATTCTATGACTTCACAAACCTCCATTCTATGACTTCACACACCTCCATTCTATGACTTCACACACCTCCATTCTATGACTTCACACACATCCATTCTGTGACTTCACACACCTCCATTCTATGAGTTCACACACCTGCATTGTGACTTCACACACCTCCATTCTATGACTTCACACACCTCCATTCTGACTTCACACACCTCCATTCTGACTTCACAAACATCAATTCTGTGACTTCACACACCTCCATGCTTTGACTTCACACAACTCCATTGTGAGTTCACACACCTCCATTCTGACTTCACAAACATCAATTCTGTGACCTCACACACATCAATTCTACGACTTCACACACCTCCATTCTATGACTTCACACACCTCCATTCTATGACTTCACAAACTTCATTCTTTGACTTCACACACCTCCATTCTTTGACTTCACACAGCTCCATTGTGAGTTCACACACCTTCATTCTATGACTTCACACACCTCCATTCTGACTGCACACAGCTCCATTCTATGACTTCACACACCTCCATTCTGTGCCTTCATACATCTCCATTCTAGGACTTAACACACCTTCATTCTTACTTCACAAACATCCATTCTATGACTTCACACACCTCCATTGTATGACTTCACACACCTCCACTCTATGACTTCACAAACCTCCATTCTGTGACTTCACACACCTCAATTCTGTGACTTCACACACCTATATTATGACCTCACACACCTCCATTCTATGACTTTACACACCTCCATTCTATGACTTCACACACCTCCATTCTGAGTTCACAAACCTCCATTTTGTGACTTTACGCACCTCCATTCTGTGACTCCACACACCTCCGTTCTGACTTCACACACCTCCATTCTATGACTTCACACACCTCCATTCTGTGACTTCACACACCTACATTCTGTGAGTACACACATCTACATTCTGTGACTTCACTCACCTCCATTCTATGACTTCACATACCTCCATTCTGTGACTTCACACTCCTCCATTCTGTGACTTCACACACCTCAATTTTGACTTCACACACTTCCATTCTTTGATTTCACACACCTCCATTCTGTGACTTCACACACCACCATGGTTTAACTTCACACACCTCCCTTTTTGGACTTCACACACCTTTATTCCATGACTTCACACACCTCCATTCTATGAGTTCTCAGACCTCCATTCTATGAGTTCACACACCTCCATTTTGACTTCACACACCTACATTCTATGACTTCACACACCTTCATTCTATTTCAGAAACATCCATTCTATGACTTCACACACCTCCATTCTATGACTTTACAAACCTCCATTCTGTGACTTCACACACCTCCATTCTGAGTTCACACACCTCAATTCTGACATCACACACCTCAATTCTGGCTTCACACACCTCCATTCTATGACTTCACACAATTCCTTTCTATGACTTCACACACCTCCATTCTTTGACTTCACACACCTCCATTGTGATTTCACACACCTCCATTCTATGACTTCACACACCTCCATTATGACTTCACATAGCTCCATTCTATGACTTCACACACCTCCATTCTGTGCCGTCACACACCTTCATTCTATGACTTAACACACCTTCATTCTTACTTCACAAACATCCATTCTATGATCACACACCTCCATTCTATTCTATGACTTCACACAACTCATTCTGATTCACACACCTCCATTCCATGACTTCACACACCTCCATTGTTTGACTTCATGCACCTCCATTCTATGAGTTCACACACCTCCATTCTGTGACTTCACACACCTTTATTTTTTGACTACACACACCTCCATTCTTTGACTTCACACACCTCCATTCCATGACTTCACACACCTCCATTCTATGAGTTCACACACCTCCATTCTATGAGTTCACACACCTCCATTTTGACTTCACACACCTCCATTCTTTGACTTCATACACCTTCATTCTCACTTCAGAAACATCCATTCTATGACTTCACGCACCTACATTCTATGACTTCACAAACCTCCGTTCTGTGACCACACACCTCCATTCTGAGTTCCCACACCTCCATTCTGTGACTTCACGCACCTCCATCCTGACTTCACACACCTCCATTCTGACTTCACAAACCTCAATTCTTTGACTTCACACACCTCCATTCTATGATTTCACACACTTCCATTCTATTAATTCACACACCTCCATTCCATGACTTCACACACCTCCATTCTATGAGTTCACACACCTCCATTCTATGAGTTCACACACCTCCATTTTGACTTCACACACCTCCATTCTTTGACTTCATACACCTTCATTCTCACTTCAGAAACATCCATTCTATGACTTCACGCACCAACATTCTATGACTTCACAAACCTCCGTTCTGTGACCACACACCTCCATTCTGAGTTCCCACACCTCCATTCTGTGACTTCACCCACCTCCATCCTGACTTCACACAGCTCCATTCTGACTTCACAAACCTCAATTCTTTGACTTCACACACCTTCATTCTATGATTTCTCACACCTCCATTCTATTAATTCAAACACCACCATTCTGTTACTTCACACAACTCCATTCTATGACTTCCCTCACCTCCATTGTGTGACTTCACACACCTCCATTCTGAGTTCACAAACCTCCATTCGGTGACTTAACGCACCTCCATTCTCTGACTTCACACACCTCCGTTCTGACTTCACACACCTCCATTCTATGACTTCACACACCTCCATTCTGTGACTTCACACGCCTCAATTCTGTGACTTCACACACCTCCATTATGACTTCACACACCTCCATTCTATGACTTCACACACCTCCATTCTATGACTTCACCCACCTAAATTCTGTGACTTCGCACACCTCCGTTCTGAGTTCACACACCTCAATTCTGTGAATTCACACACCTCCATTGTGACTTCACCAAGCTCCATTCAATGACTTCACACACCTCCATTCTGTGACTTCGCACACCTCCAATCTGACTTCACACAGCTCCACTCTATGCCTTCCCACACCTCCATTCTATGATTTCACACACCTCCATTCTATGACTTCACACACCTCCATTCTGTGATTTCACACACCTCCATTCTGAGTTCAAACACCTCCGTTCTGTGACTTAACACAACTCCATTCTGTGACTTCAAACACCACCATTCTGAGTTCACACACCTCCATTCTGTGACTTCACACACCTCCATTCTGACTTCAAACAGCTCCATTCTATGACTTCACACACCTCCATTCTGTGCCTACCCACACCTCCATTCTATGACTTAACACACCTTCATTCCTTCTTCACAAACATCCATTCTATGACTTCACACACCTCCATTCTATGACTTCACACACCTCCATTCTATGACTTCACAAACCTCCATTCTGTGACTTCACACACCTCAATTTTGTGACTTCACACACCTCCATTATGAATTCACACACATCCATTCTATGACTTCACACACCTCCATTCTATGACTTCACACACCTTTATTCGGTGACTTCACACACCTCCATTCTGAGTTCACACACCTCCATTCTGTGACTTCACACAACTCCAATCTGACTTCACACAGCTCCATTCTATGACTTCACACACCTCCATTCTGTGACTTCACACACCTCCATTCTATGACTTCACACACCTCCATTGTGACTTCACAAACATCAATTCTGTGACTTCACACAACTCCATTCTTACTTCACACACCTCCATTCTATGACTTCACACACCTCCATTCTGACTTCACACACCTCCATTCTATGACTTCACACAACTCCATTCTGACTTCAGACACCTCCATTCTATGAGTTCACACACGTGCATTGTGACTTCACACACCTCCATTCTATGACTTCACACACCTCCATTCTGTCTTCACACACCTCCATTCTGACTTCACAAACATCAATTCTGTGACTTCACACACCTCCACTCTTTGACTTCACACACCTCCATTGTGAGTTCACACACCTCCATTCTGAATTCACAAACATCAATTATGTGAATTCACACACCTCCATTCTATGACTTCACAAATCTCCATTCTGACTTCACACACCTCCATTCTGACTTCACAAACATCAATTCTGTGACTTCACACACCTCCATTCTATGACTTCACACACCTCCATTCTATGACTTCACACACCTCCATTCTGTGACTTCACACACTTCCATTCTTTGACTTCACACACCTCCATTTTTTGACTCCACACATCTCCATTGTGAGTTCACACAGCTCCATTCTATGACTTCACACACCTCCATTCTGACTTCACACAGCTCCATTCTATGACTTCACACACCTCCATTCTGTGCCTTCACACATCTCCATTTTATGACTAAACACACCTTCATTCTTACTTCACAAACATTCATTCTATAACTTCACACACCTCCATTCTATGACTTCACACACTTCCATTCTATGACTGTACACAACTCCATTCTGTGACTTCACACACCTCAATTCTGTGACTTCACACACCTACATTATGACTTCACACACCTCCATTCTATGACTTCACACACCTCCATTCTGACTTCACACACCTCCATTCTATGACTTCCACACCTCCATTCTGTGACTTCACACACCACCATTCTATGACTTCACATACCTCCATTGTGACTACACACACCTCTATTCTATGAGTTCACACACCTCCATTCTGACTTCACACACCTCCATTCTATGACTTCACACACCTCCATTCTGACTTCACACACCTCCATTCTGTGACTTCACACACCTCCATTCCATGACTTCACACACCTCCATTCTATGAGTTCACACACCTCCATTTGTGACTCTACACACCACCTTTTTGACTTCACACACCTCCATTCTGTGATTTCATACACCTCCATTCTGTGACTGCACACACTTTTATTGTTTGCCTTCACACACCTCCATTCTTTGACTTCACACACCTCCTTTCTTTGACTTCACACACCTCCATTCTATGAGTTCACACACCTCCATTCTATGAGTTCACACACCTCCATTTTGACTTCACAAACCTCCATTCTATGACTTCACACACCTTCATTCTTACTTCAGAAATATCCATTATATGACTTCACTCACTTCCATTCTATGACTTCACAAATCTCCGTTCTGTGATTTCACACACTTCCATTCTGAGTTCACACACCTCCATTTTCTGAGGTCACACACCTCCATTCTGTGACTTAACACACCTCCATTCTGTGACTTCACAGACCTCCATTCTGTGACTTCACACACCTTTATTGTTTGACTTCACACACCTCCATTCTGGGACTTCACACACCTCCATTGTGAGTTCACACACCTCCATTCTGTGACTTCACACACCTCCATTCTGTGACTTCACACACCTCCATTCTGTGACTACACACATCTCCATTCTGTGACTTCACACACCTCCATTCTATGACTTCACACACCTCCATTCTGTGACTTCACACATCTCCATTCTGTGACTTCACACACCTCAATTTTGACTTCACACACTTCCATTCTTTGACTTCACACACCTCCATTCTGTGACTTCACACACCACCATGGTTTGACTTCACACACCTCAATTCTGACTTCACACACCTCCATTCTATGACTTCACACAATTCCTGTCTATGACTTCACACACCTCCATTCTTTGACTTCACACACTTCCATTGTGATTTCACACACCCCCATTCTATGACTTCACACACCTCCATTATGACTTCACATAGCTCCATTCTATGTCTTCACACATCTCCATTCTGTGCCTTCACACACCTCCAGTCTATGACTTAACACACCTTCATTCTTACTTCACAAACATCCATTCTATGATCACACACCTCCATTATGACTTCACACACCTCCATTCTATGACTTCACACACCTCCATTCTATGACTTCACACCTCCATTCTGTGATTTTACACACCCCCATTCTGAGTTTACACACCTCCATTCTGTGACTTCACACACCTCCAATCTGACTTCACACAGCTCCATTCTATTACTTCACACACCTCCATACTGTGACTTCACACACCTCCATTCTATGATTTCAATCACCTCCCTTTGACTTCACAAACCTCCATTCTATGACTTTACACACCTCCATTCTGTGACTTCACACACCTCCATTCCATGACTTCACACACCTCCATTCTTTGACTTCACACACCTCCGTTCTATGAGTTCACACCCCTCCATTTTTGACTCTACACACCACATTTTTGACTTCACACACCTCCATTCTGTGATTTCAAACACCTCCATTCTGTGACCTCACACACCTTTATTGTTTGACTTCACACACCTCCATTCTTTGACTTCACACACCTCCATTGCATGACTTCACACACCTCCATTCTATGAGTTCACACACCACCATTTTGACTTCATACACCTCTATTCTATGACTTCACACACCTACCTTCTTACGTCAGGAACATCCATTTTATGAATTCACCCACCTCCATTCTATGACTTCAAAAACCTCCATTCTATGACTTCACACACCTCCATTGTATGACTTCACACACCTCCATTCTGTGATTTCACACACCTCTATGATGTGACTTCACTCACCTCGATGCTGTGACTTCACACACCTCCATTATGACTTCACACACCTCCATTCTATGACTTCACACACCTCCATTCTATGACTTCACACCTCCATTCTGTGATTTCACACACCTCCATTCTGAGTTTACACACCTCCATTCTGTGACTTCACACACCTCCAATCTGACTTCACACAGCTCCATTCTATTACTTCACACACCTCCATACTGTGACTTCACACACCTCCATTCTATGATTTCACTCACCTCCCTTTGACTTCACAAACCTCCATTCTATGACTTCACACAACTCAATTCTGACTTCACACACCTCCATTCTGTGACTTCACACATCCATTCCATGACTTCACACACCTCCATTCCATGACTTCACACACCTCCATTCGATGACTTCACACACCTCCATTCTATGATTTCACACACCTCCCTTGTGACTTCACACACCTCCATTCTATGACTTCACACATCTACATTCTGACTTCACACACCTCCATTCTGTGACTTCACACACCTCCATTCCATGACTTCACAAACCGCCATTATGTGATTTCACACACCTCCATTCTGTGACTTCACACACCTTTATTCTTTGACTTCACACAATGCATTCTTTGACTTCACACACCTTTATTCCATGACTTCACACACCTCCATTCTATGAGTTCTCAGACCTCCATTCTATGAGTTCACACACCTCCATTTTGACTTCATACACCTCCATTCTATGACTTCCCACACATTCATTCTTATTCAGAAACATCCATTCTATGACTTCACACACCTCCATTCTATGACTTTACACACCTCCATTCTGTGACTTCACACACCTCCATTCCATGACTTCACACACCTCCATTCTTTGACTTCACACACCTCCATTCTATGAGTTCACACCCCTCCATTTGTGACTCTACACACCACATTTTTGACTTCACACACCTCCATCCTGTGATTTCACACACCTCCATTCTGTGACTTCACACACCTTTATTGTTTGACTTCACACACCTCCATTCTTTGACTTCACACACCTCCATTGCATGACTTCACACACCTCCATTCTATGAGTTCACAAACCTCCATTCTATGAGTTCACACACATCCATTTTGACTTCACACACCTCCATTCTGTGACTTCACACACCTCCATTCTGTGACTTCACACACCTTCCTTCTATGATTTCACACACCTCCATTCTATGACTTCACACACCTCCATTCTATGACTTCACACACCTATATTCTTTGACTTCGCACACCTCCATTCTTTGACTTCACACACCTCCATTTTGAGTTCACACACCTCCATTCTATGAATTCACACATCTCCATTCTGTGACTTCACACAACTCCATTCTATGACTTCCCACACCTCCATTCTGGGACTTCACACACCTCCATTCTGAGTTCACACACCTCCGTTCTGTGAATTAACACACCTTCATTCCGTGACTTCACACACCTTCCTTCTATGATTTCACACACCTCCATTCTATGACTTCACACACCTCCATTCTATGACTTCACACACCTATATTCTTTGACTTCGCACACCTCCATTCTTTGACTTCACACACCTCCATTTTGAGTTCACACACATGCATTCTGTGACTTCACACACCTCCATTTGTGACGTTACACACCACCATTTTGACTTCACACACCTCCATTCTGTGACTTCACACACCTGCATTCTGTGACTTCACACACTTCCATTTTGACTTCACACACTCCCATTCTGTGACTTAACACACCTCCATTCTGTGACTTCGCACACCTCCATTGTTTGACTTCACACACCTCCATTCTTTGAATTCACACACCTCCATTCCATGACTTCACACACCTCTACTCTATCAGTTCACACACATCCATTCTATGAGTTCACACACCACCATTTTGACTTCATACACCTCTATTCTATGACTTCACACACCTACCTTCTTACGTCAGGAACATCCATTTTATGAATTCACCCACCTCCATTCTATGACTTCAAAAACCTCCATTCTATGACTTCACACACCTCCATTCTATGACTTCACACACCTCCATTCTATGACTTCACACACCTCCATTCTATGACTTCACACACCTCCATTCTGTGACTTCACACACCTACATTCTATGAGTTCACACACCTGCATTGTGACTTCACACACCTCCATTCTATGACTTCACACACCTCCATTCTGACTTCACACACCTCCATTCTGACTTCTCAAACATCAATTCTGTGACTTCACACACCTCCATTCTTTGACTTCACACAACTCCATTGTGAGTTCACACACCTCCATTCTGACTTCACAAACATCAATTCTGTGACTTCACACACATCCATTCTACAACTTCACACACCTCCATTCTATGACTTCACAAACTTCCATTCTGACTTCAAACACCTCCATTCTGACTTCACAAACATCAATTCTGTGACTTCACACAACTCCATTCTCTGACTTCACACACCTCCATTCTGTGACTTCACACATCCATTCCATGACTTCACACACCTCCATTCCATGACTTCACACACCTCCATTCGATGACTTCACACACCTCCATTCTATGATTTCACACACCTCCCTTGTGACTTCACACACCTCCATTCTATGACTTCACACATCTACATTCTGACTTCACACACCTCCATTCTGTGACTTCACACACCTCCATTCCATGACTTCACACACCTCCATTCTGTGATTTCACACACCTCCATTCTGTGACTTCACACACCTTTATTCTTTGACTTCACACAATGCATTCTTTGACTTCACACACCTTTATTCCATGACTTCACACACCTCCATCTATGAGTTCTCAGACCTCCATTCTATGAGTTCACACACCTCCATTTTGACTTCATACACCTCCATTCTATGACTTCACACACATTCATTCTTATTCAGAAACATCCATTCTATGACTTCACACACCTCCATTCTATGACTTTACACACCTCCATTCTGTGACTTCACACACCTCCATTCCATGACTTCACACACCTCCATTCTTTGACTTCACACACCTCCATTCTATGAGTTCACACCCCTCCATTTGTGACTCTACACACCACATTTTTGACTTCACACACCTCCATTCTGTGATTTCACACACCTCCATTCTGTGACTTCACACACCTTTATTTTTTGACTTCACACACCTCCATTCTTTGACTTCACACACCTCCATTGCATGACTTCAGACACCTCCATTCTATGAGTTCACAAACCTCCATTCTATGAGTTCACACACATCCATTTTGACTTCACACACCTCCATTCTGTGACTTCACACACCTCCATTCTGTGACTTCACACACCTCCATTCTATGACTTCACACACCTACATTCTGTGACTTCACACACCTCCATTCTGTTACTTCACACACCTCCATTTTGACTTCACACACTTCCATTCTTTGAATTCACACACCTCCATTCTGTGACTTCACCCACATTAACATTGTTTGACTTCACACACCTCTATTTTTGGACTTCACACACCTCCATTCCATGATTTCACACATCTCCATTTTATGAGTTCGCACACCTCTATTTTGACTTCACACTCCTCCATTCTATGACTTCACACGCCTTCATTCTACTTCAGAAACATCCGTTCTATGACTTCACACACCTCCATTCTATGATTTCACAAACCTCCATTCTGTGACTTCACACACCTCCATTCTGAGTTCACAAACCTCAATCCTGTGAATTCACACACCTCAATTCTGGCTTCACACACCTCCAAACTATGACTTCACACACCTCCATTCTTTGACTTCACACACCTCCATTCTATGACTTCACACACCTCCATTCTATGAATTCACACATCTCCATTCTGTGACTTCACACAACTCCATTCTATGACTTCCCACACCTCCATTCTGGGACTTCACACACCTCCATTCTGAGTTCACACACCTCCGTTCTGTGAATTAACACACCTTCATTCCGTGACTTCACACACCTTCCTTCTATGATTTCACACACCTCCATTCTATGACTTCACACACCTCCATTCTATGACTTCACACACCTATATTCTTTGACTTCGCACACCTCCATTCTTTGACTTCACACACCTCCATTTTGAGTTCACACACATGCATTCTGTGACTTCACACACCTCCATTTGTGACGTTACACACCACCATTTTGACTTCACACACCTCCATTCTGTGACTTCACACACCTGCATTCTGTGACTTCACACACTTCCATTTTGACTTCACACACTTCCATTCTGTGACTTAACACACCTCCATTCTGTGACTTCGCACACCTCCATTGTTTGACTTCACACACCTCCATTCTTTGAATTCACACACCTCCATTCCATGACTTCACACACCTCTACTCTATCAGTTCACACACATCCATTCTATGCCTTCACACACCTCCATTCTATGACTTCACACCCCTCCATTCTGTGACTTCACACACCTCCATTCTATGAGTTCACACACCTGCATTGTGACTTCACACCCCTCCATTCTATGACTTCACACACCTCCATTCTGACTTCACACACCTCAATTCTGACTTCACAAACATCAATTCTGTGACTTCACACACCTCCATTCTTTGACTTCACACAACTCCATTGTGAGTTCACACACCTCCATTCTGACTTCACAAACATCAATTCTGTGACTTCACACACATCCATTCTACAACTTCACACACCTCCATTCTATGACTTCACAAACTTCCATTCTGACTTCAAACACCTCCATTCTGACTTTACAACATCAATTCTGTGACTTCACACAACTCCATTCTCTGACTTCACACACCTCCATTCTATGACTTCACACACCTCCATTCTATGACTTCACAAACTTCCATTCTTTGACTTCACACACCTCCATTCTTTGACTTTACACATCTCCATTGTGAGTTTGCACACCTTCATTCTATGACTTCACACACCTCCATTCTGACTTCACACAGCTCCATTCTATGACTTCACACACCTCCATTCTGTGCCTTCACACATCTCCATTCTAGGACTTAACACACCTTCATTATTACTTCACAAACATCCATTCTATGACTTCACACACCTCCATTCTATGACTTCACACACCTCCATTCTATGACTTCACAAACCTCCATTCTGTGACTTCACACACCTCAATTCTGTGACTTCACACACCTATATTTTGACCTCACACACCTCCATTCTATGACTTTACACACCTCCATTCTATGACTTCACACACCTCCATTCTGAGTTCACAAACCTCCATTCTGTGACTTTACGCACCTCCATTCTGTGACTTCACACACCTCCGTTCTGACTTCACACACCTCCATTCTATGACTTCACACACCTCCATTCTGTGACTTCACACACCTACATTCTGTGACTACACACATCTCCATTCTGTGACTTCACACACCTCCATTCTATGACTTCACACACCTCCATTCTGTGACTTCACACTCCTCCATTCTGTGACTTCACACACCTCAATTTTGACTTCACACACTTTAATTCTTTGACTTCACACACCTCCATTCTGTGACTTCACACACCACCATGGTTTAACTTCACACACCTCCCTTTTTGGACTTCACACACCTCCATTCCATGACTTCACACATCTCCGTTTTATGAGTTCGCACACCTCCATTTTGACTTCACACACCTACATTCTATGACTTCACACACCTTCATTCTATTTCAGAAACATCCATTCTATCACTTCACACACCTCCATTGTATGACTTTACAAACCTCCATTCTGTGACTTCACACACCTCCATTCTGAGTTCACACACCTCAATTCTGTGACATCACACACCTCAATTCTGGCTTCACACACCTCCATTCTATGACTTCACACAATTCCTTTCTATGACTTCACACACCTCCATTCTTTGACTTCACACACCTCCATTGTGATTTCACACACCTCCATTCTATGACTTCACACACCTCCATTATGACTTCACATAGCTCCATTCTATGACTTTACACACCTCCATTCTGTGCCTTCACACACCTCCATTCTATGACTTAACACACCTTCATTCTTACTTCACAAACATCCATTCTATGATCACACACCTCCATTCTATTCTATGACTTCACACAACTCATTCTGACTTCACACACCTCCATTCCATGACTTCACACACCTCCATTGTTTGACTTCATGCACCTCCATTCTATGAGTTCACACACCTCCATTCTGTGACTTCACACACCTTTATTTTTTGACTTCACACACCTCCATTCTTTGACTTCACACACCTCCATTCCATGACTTCACACACCTCCATTCTATGAGTTCACACACCTCCATTCTATGAGTTCACACACCTCCATTTTGAATTCACACACCTCCATTCTTTGACTTCATACTCCTTCAGTCTCACTTCAGAAACATCCATTCTATGACTTCACGCACCTACATTCTATGACTTCACAAACCTCCGTTCTGTGACCACACACCTCCATTCTGAGTTCCCACACCTCCATTCTGTGACTTCACCCACCTCCATCCTGACTTCACACACCTCCATTCTGACTTCACAAACCTCAATTCTTTGACTTCACACACCTCCATTCTATGATTTCACACACTTCCATTCTATTAATTCACACACCTCCATTCCATGACTTCACACACCTCCATTCTATGAGTTCACACACCTCCATTCTATGAGTTCACACACCTCCATTTTGACTTCACACACCTCCATTCTTTGACTTCATACACCTTCATTCTCACTTCAGAAACATCCATTGTATGACTTCACGCACCAACATTCTATGACTTCACAAACCTCCGTTCTGTGACCACACACCTCCATTCTGAGTTCAAACACCTCCATTCTGTGACTTCACCCACCTCCATCCTGACTTCACACAGCTCCATTCTGACTTCACAAACCTCAATTCTTTGACTTCACACACCTTCATTCTATGATTTCTCACACCTCCATTCTATTAATTCACACACCACCATTATGTGACTTCACACAACTCTATTCTATGACTTCCCTCACCTCCATTGTGTGACTTCACACACCTCCATTCTGAGTTCACAAACCTCCATTCGGTGACTTAACGCACCTCCATTCTGTGACTTCACACACCTCCGTTCTGACTTCACACACCTCCATTCTATGACTTCACACACCTCCATTCTGTGACTTCACACGCCTCAATTCTGTGACTTCACACACCTCCATTATGACTTCACACACCTCCATTCTATGACTTCACACACCTCCATTCTATGACTTCACCCACCTAGATTCTGTGACTTCACACACCTCCGTTCTGAGTTCACACACCTCAATTCTGTGACTTCACACACCTCCATTCTGACTTCACCAAGCTCCATTCAATGACTTCACACACCTCCATTCTGTGACTTCGCACACCTCCAATCTGACTTCACACAGCTCCACTCTATGCCTTCCCACACCTCCATTCTATGATTTCACACACCTCCATTCTATGACTTCACACACCTCCATTCTGTGATTTCACACACCTCCATTCTGAGTTCAAACACCTCCGTTCTGTGACTTAACACAACTCCATTCTGTGACTTCAAACACCACCATTCTGAGTTCACACACCTCCATTCTGTGACTTCACACACCTCCATTCTGACTTCAAACAGCTCCATTCTATGACTTCACACACCTCCATTCTGTGCCTACACACACCTCCATTCTATGACTTAACACACCTTCATTCCTTCTTCACAAACATCCATTCTATGACTTCACACACCTCCATTCTATGACTTCACACACCTCCATTCTATGACTTCACAAACCTCCATTCTGTGACTTCACACACCTCAATTCTGTGACTTCACACACCTCCATTATGAATTCACACACATCCATTCTATGACTTCACACACCTCCATTCTATGACTTCACACACCTTCATTCTGTGACTTCACACACCTCCATTCTGAGTTCACACACCTCCATTCTGTGACTTCACACAACTCCAATCTGACTTCACACAGCTCCATTCTATGACTTCACACACCTCCATTCTGTGACTTCACACACCTCCATTCTATGACTTCACACACCTCCATTGTGACTTCACAAACATCAATTCTGTGACTTCACACAACTCCATTCTTACTTCACACACCTCCATTCTATGACGTCACACACCTCCATTCTGACTTCACACACCTCCATTCTATGACTTCACACAACTCCATTCTGACTTCAGACACCTCCATTCTATGAGTTCACACACGTGCATTGTGACTTCACACACCTCCATTCTATGACTTCACACACCTCCATTCTGTCTTCACACACCTCCATTCTGACTTCACAAACATCAATTCTGTGACTTCACACACCTACACTCTTTGACTTCACACACCTCCATTGTGAGTTCACACACCTCCATTCTGAATTCACAAACATCAATTATGTGAATTCACACACCTCCATTCTATGACTTCACACACCTCCATTCTATGACTTCACACACCTCCATTCTATGACTTCACAAATCTCCATTCTGACTTCACACACCTCCATTCTGACTTCACAAACATCAATTCTGTGACTTCACACACCTCCATTCTATGACTTCACACACCTCCATTCTATGACTTCACACACCTCCATTCTGTGACTTCACACACTTCCATTCTTTGACTTCACACACCTCCATTTTTTGACTCCACACATCTCCATTGTGAGTTCACACAGCTCCATTCTATGACTTCACACACCTCCATTCTGACTTCACACAGCTCCATTCTATGACTTCACACACCTCCATTCTGTGCCTTCACACATCTCCATTTTATGACTAAACACACCTTCATTCTTACTTCACAAACATTCATTCTATAACTTCACACACCTCCATTCTATGACTTCACACACTTCCATTCTATGACTTTACACAACTCATTTCTGTGACTTCACACACCTCAATTCTGTGACTTCACACACCTACATTATGACTTCACACACCTCCATTCTATGACTTCACACACCTCCATTCTGACTTCACACACCTCCATTCTATGACTTCCACACCTCCATTCTGTGACTTCACACACCACCATTCTATGACTTCACATACCTCCATTGTGACTACACACACCTCCATTCTATGAGTTCACACACCTCCATTCTGACTTCACACACCTCCATTCTATGACTTCACACAACTCCATTCTGACTTCACACACCTCCATTCTGTGACTTCACACACCTCCATTCCATGACTTCACACACCTCCATTCTATGAGTTCACACACCTCCATTTGTGACTCTACACACCACCTTTTTGACTTCACACACCTCCATTCTGTGATTTCACACACCTCCATTCTGTGACTGCACACACTTTTATTGTTTGCCTTCACACACCTCCATTCTTTGACTTCACACACCTCCTTTCTTTGACTTCACACACCTCCATTCTATGAGTTCACACACCTCCATTCTATGAGTTCACACACCTCCATTTTGACTTCACAAACCTCCATTCTATGACTTCACACACCTTCATTCTTACTTCAGAAATATCCATTATATGACTTCACTCACTTCCATTCTATGACTTCACAAATCTCCGGTCTGTGATTTCACACACTTCCATTCTGAGTTCACACACCTCCATTCTCTGAGTTCACACACCTCCATTCTGTGACTTAACACACCTCCATTCTATGACTTCACAGACCTCCATTCTGTGACTTCACACACCTTTATTGTTTGACTTCACACACCTCCATTCTGGGACTTCACACACCTCCATTGTGAGTTCACACACCTCCATTCTGTGACTTCACACACCTCCATTCTGTGACTTCACACACCTCCATTCTGTGACTACACACACCTCAATTCTGTGACTTCACACAACTATATTATGACCTCACACACCTCCACTCTATGACTTTACACACCTCCATTCTATGACTTCACACACCTCCATTCTGAGTTCACAAACCTCCATTCTGTGACTTTATGCACCTCCATTCTGTGACTTCACACACCTCCGTTCTGACTTCACACACCTCCATTCTATGACTTCACACACCTCCATTCTGTGACTTCACACACCTACATTCTGTGACTACACACATCTCCATTCTGTGACTTCACACACCTCCATTCTATGACTTCACACACCTCCATTCTGTGACTTCACACTCCTCCATTCTGTGACTTCACACACCTCAATTTTGACTTCACACACTTCCATTCTTTGACTTCACACACCTCCATTCTGTGACTTCACACACCACCATGGTTTAACTTCACACACCTCCCTTTTTGGACTTCACACACCTCCATTCCATGACTTCACACATCTCCATTTTATGAGTTCGCACACCTCCATTTTGACTTCACACACCTACATTCTATGACTTCACACACCTTCATTCTATTTCAGAAACATCCATTCTATGACTTCACACACCTCCATAGTATGACTTTACAAACCTCCATTCTGTGACTTCACACACCTCCATTCTGAGTTCACACACCTCAATTCTGTGACATCACACACCTCAATTCTGGCTTCACACACCTCCATTCTATGACTTCACACAATTCCTTTCTATGACTTCACACACCTCCATTCTTTGACTTCACACACCTCCATTGTGATTTCACACACCTCCATTCTATGACTTCACACACCTCCATTATGACTTCACATAGCTCCATTCTATGACTTCACACACCTCCATTCTGTGCCTTCACACACCTCCATTCTATGACTTAACACACCTTCATTCTTACTTCACAAACATCCATTCTATGATCACACACCTCCATTCTATTCTATGACTTCACACAACTCATTCTGACTTCACACACCTCCATTCCATGACTTCACACACCTCCATTGTTTGACTTCATGCACCTCCATTCTATGAGTTCACACACCTCCATTCTGTGACTTCACACACCTTTATTTTTTGACTTCACACACCTCCATTCTTTGACTTCACACACCTCCATTCCATGACTTCACACACCTCCATTCTATGAGTTCACACACCTCCATTCTATGAGTTCACACACCTCCATTTTGACTTCACACACCTCCATTCTTTGACTTCATACACCTTCATTCTCACTTTAGAAACATCCATTCTATGACTTCACGCACCTACATTCTATGACTTCACAAACCTCCGTTCTGTGACCACACACCTCCATTCTGAGTTCCCACACCTCCATTCTGTGACTTCACCCACCTCCATCCTGACTTCACACACCTCCATTCTGACTTCACAAACCTCAATTCTTTGACTTCACACACCTCCATTCTATGATTTCACACACTTCCATTCTATTAATTCACACACCTCCATTCCATGACTTCACACACCTCCATTCTATGAGTTCACACACCTCCATTCTATGAGTTCACACACCTCCATTTTGACTTCACACACCTCCATTCTTTGACTTCATACACCTTCATTCTCACTTCAGAAACATCCATTCTATGACTTCACGCACCAACATTCTATGACTTCACAAACCTCCGTTCTGTGACCACACACCTCCATTCTGAGTTCAAACACCTCCATTCTGTGACTTCACCCACCTCCATCCTGACTTCACACAGCTCCATTCTGACTTCACAAACCTCAATTCTTTGACTTCACACACCTTCATTCTATGATTTCTCACACCTCCATTCTATTAATTCACACACCACCATTATGTGACTTCACACAACTCTATTCTATGACTTCCCTCACCTCCATTGTGTGACTTCACACACCTCCATTCTGAGTTCACAAACCTCCATTCGGTGACTTAACGCACCTCCATTCTGTGACTTCACACACCTCCGTTCTGACTTCACACACCTCCATTCTATGACTTCACATACCTCCATTCTGTGACTTCACACGCCTCAATTCTGTGACTTCACACACCTCCATTATGACTTCACACACCTCCATTCTATGACTTCACACACCTCCATTCTATGACTTCACCCACCTAGATTCTGTGACTTCACACACCTCCGTTCTGAGTTCACACACCTCAATTCTGTGACTTCACACACCTCCATTCTGACTTCACCAAGCTCCATTCAATGACTTCACACACCTCCATTCTGTGACTTCGCACACCTCCAATCTGACTTCACACAGCTCCACTCTATGCCTTCCCACACCTCCATTCTATGATTTCACACACCTCCGTTCTATGACTTCACACACCTCCATTCTGTGATTTCACACACCTCCATTCTGAGTTCAAACACCTCCGTTCTGTGACTTAACACAACTCGATTCTGTGACTTCAAACACCACCATTCTGAGTTCACACACCTCCATTCTGTGACTTCACACACCTCCATTCTGACTTCAAACAGCTCCATTCTATGACTTCACACACCTCCATTCTGTGCCTACACACACCTCCATTCTATGACTTAACACACCTTCATTCCTTCTTCACAAACATCCATTCTATGACTTCACACACCTCCATTCTATGACTTCACACACCTCCATTCTATGACTTCACAAACCTCCATTCTGTGACTTCACACACCTCAATTCTGTGACTTCACACACCTCCATTATGAATTCACACACCTCCATTCTATGACTTCACACACCTCCATTCTATGACTTCACACACCTTCATTCTGTGACTTCACACACCTCCATTCTGAGTTCACACACCTCCATTCTGTGACTTCACACAACTCCAATCTGACTTCACACAGCTCCATTCTATGACGTCACACACCTCCATTCTGTGACTTCACACACCTCCATTCTATGACTTCACACACCTCCATTGTGACTTCACAAACATCAATTCTGTGACTTCACACAACTCCATTCTTACTTCACACACCTCCATTCTATGACTTCACACACCTCCATTCTGACTTCACACACCTCCATTCTTTGACTTCACACACTTCCATTCTATGACTTTACACAACTCCATTCTGTGACTTCACACACCTCAATTCTGTGACTTCACACACCTACATTATGACTTCACACACCTCCATTCTATGACTTCACACACCTCCATTCTGACTTCACACACCTCCATTCTATGACTTCCACACCTCCATTCTGTGACTTCACACACCACCATTCTATGACTTCACATACCTCCATTGTGACTACACACACCTCTATTCTATGAGTTCACACACCTCCATTCTATGACTTCACACACCTCCATTCTGACTTCACACACCTCCATTCTATGACTTCACACAACTCCATTCTGACTTCACACACCTCCATTCTGTGACTTCACACACCTCCATTCCATGACTTCACACACCTCCATTCTATGAGTTCACACACCTCCATTTGTGACTCTACACACCACCTTTTTGACTTCACACACCTCCATTCTGTGATTTCACACACCTCCATTCTGTGACTGCACACACTTTTATTGTTTGCCTTCACACACCTCCATTCTTTGACTTCACACACCTCCTTTCTTTGACTTCACACACCTCCATTCTATGAGTTCACACACCTCCATTCTATGAGTTCACACACCTCCATTTTGACTTCACAAACCTCCATTCTATGACTTCACACACCTTCATTCTTACTTCAGAAATATCCATTATATGACTTCACTTACTTCCATTCTATGACTTCACAAATCTCCGTTCTGTGATTTCACACACTTCCATTCTGAGTTCACACACCTCCATTCTCTGAGTTCACACACCTCCATTCTGTGACTTAACACACCTCCATTCTATGACTTCACAGACCTCCATTCTGTGACTTCACACACCTTTATTGTTTGACTTCACACACCTCCATTCTGGGACTTCACACACCTCCATTGTGAGTTCACACACCTCCATTCTGTGACTTCACACACCTCCATTCTGTGACTTCACACACCTCCATTCTGTGACTACACACACCTCAATTCTGTGACTTCACACACCTATATTATGACCTCACACACCTCCATTCTATGACTTTACACACCTCCATTCTATGACTTCACACACCTCCATTCTGAGTTCACAAACCTCCATTCTGTGACTTTACGCACCTCCATTCTGTGACTTCACACACCTCCGTTCTGACTTCACACACCTCCATTCTATGACTTCACACACCTCCATTCTGTGACTTCACACACCTACATTCTGTGACTACACACATCTCCATTCTGTGACTTCACACACCTCCATTCTATGACTTCACACACCTCCATTCTGTGACTTCACACTCCTCCATTCTGTGACTTCACACACCTCAATTTTGACTTCACACACTTCCATTCTTTGACTTCACACACCTCCATTCTGTGACTTCACACACCACCATGGTTTAACTTCACACACCTCCCTTTTTGGACTTCACACACCTCCATTCCATGACTTCACACATCTCCATTTTATGAGTTCGCACACCTCCATTTTGACTTCACACACCTACATTCTATGACTTCATACACCTTCATTCTATTTCAGAAACATCCATTCTATGACTTCACACACCTCCATTGTATGACTTTACAAACCTCCATTCTGTGACTTCACACACCTCCATTCTGAGTTCACACACCTCAATTCTGTGACATCACACACCTCAATTCTGGCTTCACACACCTCCATTCAATGACTTCACACACTTCCATTCTATGACTTCACACACCTCCATTCTTTGACTTCACACACCTCCATTGTGATTTCACACACCTCCATTCTATGACTTCACACACCTCCATTATGACTTCACATAGCTCCATTCTATGACTTCACACACCTCCATTCTGTGCCTTCACACACCTCCAGTCTATGACTTAACACACCTTCATTCTTACTTCACAAACATCCATTCTATGATCACACACCTCCATTCTATTCTATGACTTCACACAACTCATTCTGACTTCACACACCTCCATTCCATGACTTCACACACCTCCATTGTTTGACTTCATGCACCTCCATTCTATGAGTTCACACACCTCCATTCTGTGACTTCACACACCTTTATTTTTTGACTTCACACACCTCCATTCTTTGACTTCACACACCTCCATTCCATGACTTCACACACCTCCATTCTATGAGTTCACACACCTCCATTCTATGAGTTCACACACCTCCATTCTTTGACTTCATACACCTTCATTCTCACTTCAGAAACATCCATTCTATGACTTCACGCACCTACATTCTATGACTTCACAAACCTCCGTTCTGTGACCACACACCTCCATTCTGAGTTCCCACACCTCCATTCTGTGACTTCACCCACCTCCATCCTGACTTCACACACCTCCATTCTGACTTCACAAACCTCAATTCTTTGACTTCACACACCTCCATTCTATGATTTCACACACTTCCATTCTATTAATTCACACACCTCCATTCCATGACTTCACACACCTCCATTCTATGAGTTCACACACCTCCATTCTATGAGTTCACACACCTCCATTTTGACTTCACACACCTCCATTCTTTGACTTCATACACCTTCATTCTCACTTCAGAAACATCCATTCTATGACTTCACGCACCAACATTCTATGACTTCACAAACCTCCGTTCTGTGACCACACACCTCCATTCTGAGTTCCAACACCTCCATTCTGTGACTTCACCCACTTCCATCCTGACTTCACACAGCTCCATTCTGACTTCACAAACCTCAATTCTTTGACTTCACACACCTTCATTCTGTGATTTCTCACACCTCCATTCTATTAATTCACACACCACCATTCTGTTACTTCACACAACTCCATTCTATGACTTCCCTCACCTCCATTGTGTGACTTCACACACCTCCATTCTGAGTTCACAAACCTCCATTCGGTGACTTAACGCACCTCCATTCTGTGACTTCACACACCTCCGTTCTGACTTCACACACCTCCATTCTATGACTTCACACACCTCCATTCTGTGACTTCACACGCCTCAATTCTGTGACTTCACACACCTCCATTATGACTTCACACACCTCCATTCTATGACTTCACACACCTCCATTCTATGACTTCACCCACCTAGATTCTGTGACTTCACACACCTCCGTTCTGAGTTCACACACCTCAATTCTGTGACTTCACACACCTCCATTCTGACTTCACCAAGCTCAATTCAATGACTTCACACACCTCCATTCTGTGACTTCGCACACCTCCAATCTGACTTCACACAGCTCCACTCTATGCCTTCCCACACCTCCATTCTATGATTTCACACACCTCCGATCTATGACTTCACACACCTCCATTCTGTGATTTCACACACCTCCATTCTGAGTTCAAACACCTCCGCTCTGTGACTTAACACAACTCGATTCTGTGACTTCAAACACCACCATTCTGAGTTCACACACCTCCATTCTGTGACTTCACACACCTCCATTCTGACTTCAAACAGCTCCATTCTATGACTTCACACACCTCCATTCTGTGCCTACACACACCTCCATTCTATGACTTAACACACCTTCATTCCTTCTTCACAAACATCCATTCTATGACTTCACACACCTCCATTCTATGACTTCACACACCTCCATTCTATGACTTCACAAACCTCCATTCTGTGACTTCACACACCTCAATTCTGTGACTTCACACACCTCCATTATGAATTCACACACATCCATTCTATGACTTCACACACCTCCATTCTATGACTTCACACACCTTCATTCTGTGACTTCACACACCTCCATTCTGAGTTCACACACCTCCATTCTGTGACTTCACACAACTCCAATCTGACTTCACACAGCTCCATTCTATGACTTCACACACCTCCATTCTGTGACTTCACACACCTCCATTCTATGACTTCACACACCTCCATTGTGACTTCACAAACATCAATTCTGTGACTTCACACAACTCCATTCTTACTTCACACACCTCCATTCTATGACTTCACACACCTCCATTCTGACTTCACACACCTCCATTCTATGACTTCACACAACTCCATTCTGACTTCAGACACCTCCATTCTATGAGTTCACACACGTGCATTGTGACTTCACACACCTCCATTCTATGACTTCACACACCTCCATTCTGTCTTCACACACCTCCATTCTGACTTCACAAACATCAATTCTGTGACTTCACACACCTACACTCTTTGACTTCACACACCTCCATTGTGAGTTCACACACCTCCATTCTGAATTCACAAACATCAATTATGTGAATTCACACACCTCCATTCTTTGACTTCACACACCTCCATTCTATGACTTCACACACCTCCATTCTATGACTTCACAAATCTCCATTCTGACTTCACACACCTCCATTCTGACTTCACAAACATCAATTCTGTGACTTCACACACCTCCATTCTATGACTTCACACACCTCCATTCTATGACTTCACACACCTCCATTCTGTGACTTCACACACTTCCATTCTTTGACTTCACACACCTCCATTTTTTGACTCCACACATCTCCATTGTGAGTTCACACACCTCCATTCTATGACTTCACACACCTCCATTCTGACTTCACAGAGCTCCATTCTATGACTTCACACACCTCCATTCTGTGCCTTCACACATCTCCATTTTATGACTAAACACACCTTCATTCTTACTTCACAAACATTCATTCTATAACTTCACACACCTCCATTCTATGACTTCACACACTTCCATTCTATGACTTTACACAACTCCATTCTGTGACTTCACACACCTCAGTTCTGTGACTTCACACACCTACATTATGACTTCACACACCTCCATTCTATGACTTCACACACCTCCATTCTGACTTCACACACCTCCATTCTATGACTTCCACACCTCCATTCTGTGACTTCACACACCACCATTCTATGACTTCACATACCTCCATTGTGACTACACACACCTCTATTCTATGAGTTCACACAACTCCATTCTATAACTTCACACACCACCATTCTGTGATTTCACACACCTCCATTCTGAGTTCAAACACCTCCGTTCTGTGACTTAACACAACTCCATTCTGTGACTTCAAACACCACCATTCTGAGTTCACAAACCTCCATTCTGTGACTTCACACACCTCCATTCTGACTTCAAACAGCTCCATTCTATGACTTCACACACCTCCATTCTGTGCCTACACACACCTCCATTCTATGACTTAACACACCTTCATTCCTTCTTCACAAACATCCATTCTATGACTTCACACACCTCCATTCTATGACTTCACACACCTCCATTCTATGACTTCACAAACCTCCATTCTGTGACTTCACACACCTCAATTCTGTGACTTCACACACCTCCATTATGAATTCACACACATCCATTCTATGACTTCACACACCTCCATTCTATGACTTCACACACCTTCATTCGGTGACTTCACACACCTCCATTCTGAGTTCACACACCTCCATTCTGTGACTTCACACAACTCCAATCTGACTTCACACAGCTCCATTCTATGACTTCACACACCTCCATTCTGTGACTTCACACACCTCCATTCTATGATTTCACACACCTCCATTGTGACTTCACAAACATCAATTCTGTGACTTCACACAACTCCATTCTTACTTCACACACCTCCATTCTATGACTTCACACACCTCCATTCTAACTTCACACACCTCCATTCTATGACTTCACACAACTCCATTCTGACTTCAGACACCTCCATTCTATGAGTTCACACACGTGCATTGTGACTTCACACACCTCCATTCTATGACTTCACACACCTCCATTCTGTCTTCACACACCTCCATTCTGACTTCACAAACATCAATTCTGTGACTTCACACACCTACACTCTTTGACTTCACACACCTCCATTGTGAGTTCACACACCTCCATTCTGAATTCACAAACATCAATTATGTGAATTCACACACCTCCATTCTATGACTTCACACACCTCCATTCTATGACTTCACACACCTCCATTCTATGACTTCACAAATCTCCATTCTGACTTCACACACCTCCATTCTGACTTCACAAACATCAATTCTGTGACTTCACACACCTCCATTCTATGACTTCACACACCTCCATTCTATGACTTCACACACCTCCATTCTGTGACTTCACACACTTCCATTCTTTGACTTCACACACCTCCATTTTTTGACTCCAGACATCTCCATTGTGAGTTCACACACCTCCATTCTATGACTTCACACACCTCCATTCTGACTTCACACAGCTCCATTCTATGACTTCACACACCTCCATTCTGTGCCTTCACACATCTCCATTTTATGACTAAACACACCTTCATTCTTACTTCACAAACATTCATTCTATAACTTCACACACCTCCATTCTATGACTTCACACACTTCCATTCTATGACTTTACACAACTGCATTCTGTGACTTCACACACCTCAATTCTGTGACTTCACACACCTACATTATGACTTCACACACCTCCATTCTATGACTTCACACACCTCCATTCTGACTTCACACACCTCCATTCTATGACTTCCACACCTCCATTCTGTGACTTCACACACCACCATTCTATGACTTCACATACCTCCATTGTGACTACACACACCTCTATTCTATGAGTTCACACACCTCCATTCTATGACTTCACACACCACCATTCTGTGATTTCACACACCTCCATTCTGAGTTCAAACACCTCCGTTCTGTGACTTAACACAACTCCATTCTGTGACTTCAAACACCACCATTCTGAGTTCACACACCTCCATTCTGTGACTTCACCCACCTCCATTCTGACTTCAAACAGCTCCATTCTATGACTTCACACACCTCCATTCTGTGCCTACACACACCTCCATTCTATGACTTAACACACCTTCATTCCTTCTTCACAAACATCCATTCTATGACTTCACACACCTCCATTCTATGACTTCACCCACCTAGATTCTGTGACTTCACACACCTCCGTTCTGAGTTCACACACCTCAATTCTGTGACTTCACACACCTCCATTCTGACTTCACCAAGCTCAATTCAATGACTTCACACACCTCCATTCTGTGACTTCGCACACCTCCAATCTGACTTCACACAGCTCCACTCTATGCCTTCCCACACCTCCATTCTATGATTTCACACACCTCCGATCTATGACTTCACACACCTCCATTCTGTGATTTCACACACCTCCATTCTGAGTTCAAACACCTCCGCTCTGTGACTTAACACAACTCGATTCTGTGACTTCAAACACCACCATTCTGAGTTCACACACCTCCATTCTGTGACTTCACACACCTCCATTCTGACTTCAAACAGCTCCATTCTATGACTTCACACACCTCCATTCTGTGCCTACACACACCTCCATTCTATGACTTAACACACCTTCATTCCTTCTTCACAAACATCCATTCTATGACTTCACACACCTCCATTCTATGACTTCACACACCTCCATTCTATGACTTCACAAACCTCCATTCTGTGACTTCACACACCTCAATTCTGTGACTTCACACACCTCCATTATGAATTCACACACATCCATTCTATGACTTCACACACCTCCATTCTATGACTTCACACACCTTCATTCTGTGACTTCACACACCTCCATTCTGAGTTCACACACCTCCATTCTGTGACTTCACACAACTCCAATCTGACTTCACACAGCTCCATTCTATGACTTCACACACCTCCATTCTGTGACTTCACACACCTCCATTCTATGACTTCACACACCTCCATTGTGACTTCACAAACATCAATTCTGTGACTTCACACAACTCCATTCTTACTTCACACACCTCCATTCTATGACTTCACACACCTCCATTCTGACTTCACACACCTCCATTCTATGACTTCACACAACTCCATTCTGACTTCAGACACCTCCATTCTATGAGTTCACACACGTGCATTGTGACTTCACACACCTCCATTCTATGACTTCACACACCTCCATTCTGTCTTCACACACCTCCATTCTGACTTCACAAACATCAATTCTGTGACTTCACACACCTACACTCTTTGACTTCACACACCTCCATTGTGAGTTCACACACCTCCATTCTGAATTCACAAACATCAATTATGTGAATTCACACACCTCCATTCTTTGACTTCACACACCTCCATTCTATGACTTCACACACCTCCATTCTATGACTTCACAAATCTCCATTCTGACTTCACACACCTCCATTCTGACTTCACAAACATCAATTCTGTGACTTCACACACCTCCATTCTATGACTTCACACACCTCCATTCTATGACTTCACACACCTCCATTCTGTGACTTCACACACTTCCATTCTTTGACTTCACACACCTCCATTTTTTGACTCCACACATCTCCATTGTGAGTTCACACACCTCCATTCTATGACTTCACACACCTCCATTCTGACTTCACAGAGCTCCATTCTATGACTTCACACACCTCCATTCTGTGCCTTCACACATCTCCATTTTATGACTAAACACACCTTCATTCTTACTTCACAAACATTCATTCTATAACTTCACACACCTCCATTCTATGACTTCACACACTTCCATTCTATGACTTTACACAACTCCATTCTGTGACTTCACACACCTCAGTTCTGTGACTTCACACACCTACATTATGACTTCACACACCTCCATTCTATGACTTCACACACCTCCATTCTGACTTCACACACCTCCATTCTATGACTTCCACACCTCCATTCTGTGACTTCACACACCACCATTCTATGACTTCACATACCTCCATTGTGACTACACACACCTCTATTCTATGAGTTCACACAACTCCATTCTATAACTTCACACACCACCATTCTGTGATTTCACACACCTCCATTCTGAGTTCAAACACCTCCGTTCTGTGACTTAACACAACTCCATTCTGTGACTTCAAACACCACCATTCTGAGTTCACAAACCTCCATTCTGTGACTTCACACACCTCCATTCTGACTTCAAACAGCTCCATTCTATGACTTCACACACCTCCATTCTGTGCCTACACACACCTCCATTCTATGACTTAACACACCTTCATTCCTTCTTCACAAACATCCATTCTATGACTTCACACACCTCCATTCTATGACTTCACACACCTCCATTCTATGACTTCACAAACCTCCATTCTGTGACTTCACACACCTCAATTCTGTGACTTCACACACCTCCATTATGAATTCACACACATCCATTCTATGACTTCACACACCTCCATTCTATGACTTCACACACCTTCATTCGGTGACTTCACACACCTCCATTCTGAGTTCACACACCTCCATTCTGTGACTTCACACAACTCCAATCTGACTTCACACAGCTCCATTCTATGACTTCACACACCTCCATTCTGTGACTTCACACACCTCCATTCTATGATTTCACACACCTCCATTGTGACTTCACAAACATCAATTCTGTGACTTCACACAACTCCATTCTTACTTCACACACCTCCATTCTATGACTTCACACACCTCCATTCTAACTTCACACACCTCCATTCTATGACTTCACACAACTCCATTCTGACTTCAGACACCTCCATTCTATGAGTTCACACACGTGCATTGTGACTTCACACACCTCCATTCTATGACTTCACACACCTCCATTCTGTCTTCACACACCTCCATTCTGACTTCACAAACATCAATTCTGTGACTTCACACACCTACACTCTTTGACTTCACACACCTCCATTGTGAGTTCACACACCTCCATTCTGAATTCACAAACATCAATTATGTGAATTCACACACCTCCATTCTATGACTTCACACACCTCCATTCTATGACTTCACACACCTCCATTCTATGACTTCACAAATCTCCATTCTGACTTCACACACCTCCATTCTGACTTCACAAACATCAATTCTGTGACTTCACACACCTCCATTCTATGACTTCACACACCTCCATTCTATGACTTCACACACCTCCATTCTGTGACTTCACACACTTCCATTCTTTGACTTCACACACCTCCATTTTTTGACTCCAGACATCTCCATTGTGAGTTCACACACCTCCATTCTATGACTTCACACACCTCCATTCTGACTTCACACAGCTCCATTCTATGACTTCACACACCTCCATTCTGTGCCTTCACACATCTCCATTTTATGACTAAACACACCTTCATTCTTACTTCACAAACATTCATTCTATAACTTCACACACCTCCATTCTATGACTTCACACACTTCCATTCTATGACTTTACACAACTGCATTCTGTGACTTCACACACCTCAATTCTGTGACTTCACACACCTACATTATGACTTCACACACCTCCATTCTATGACTTCACACACCTCCATTCTGACTTCACACACCTCCATTCTATGACTTCCACACCTCCATTCTGTGACTTCACACACCACCATTCTATGACTTCACATACCTCCATTGTGACTACACACACCTCTATTCTATGAGTTCACACACCTCCATTCTATGACTTCACACACCACCATTCTGTGATTTCACACACCTCCATTCTGAGTTCAAACACCTCCGTTCTGTGACTTAACACAACTCCATTCTGTGACTTCAAACACCACCATTCTGAGTTCACACACCTCCATTCTGTGACTTCACCCACCTCCATTCTGACTTCAAACAGCTCCATTCTATGACTTCACACACCTCCATTCTGTGCCTACACACACCTCCATTCTATGACTTAACACACCTTCATTCCTTCTTCACAAACATCCATTCTATGACTTCACACACCTCCATTCTATGACTTCACACACCTCCATTCTATGACTTCACAAACCTCCATTCTGTGACTTCACACACCTCAATTCTGTGACTTCACACACCTCCATTATGAATTCACACACATCCATTCTATGACTTCACACACCTCCATTCTATGACTTCACACACCTTCATTCTGTGACTTCACACACCTCCATTCTGAGTTCACACACCTCCATTCTGTGACTTCACACAACTCCAATCTGACTTCACACAGCTCCATTCTATGACTTCACACACCTCCATTCTGTGACTTCACACACCTCCATTCTATGACTTCACACACCTCCATTGTGACTTCACAAACATCAATTCTGTGACTTCACACAACTCCATTCTTACTTCACACACCTCCATTCTATGACTTCACACAACTCCATTCTGACTTCAGACACCTCCATTCTATGAGTTCACACACGTGCATTGTGACTTCACACACCTCCATTCTATGACTTCACACACCTCCATTCTGTCTTCACACACCTCCATTCTGACTTCACAAACATCAATTCTGTGACTTCACACACCTACACTCTTTGACTTCACACACCTCCATTGTGAGTTCACACACCTCCATTCTGAATTCACAAACATCAATTATGTGAATTCACACACCTCCATTCTATGACTTCACACACCTCCATTCTATGACTTCACACACCTCCATTCTATGACTTCACAAATCTCCATTCTGACTTCACACACCTCCATTCTGACTTCACAAACATCAATTCTGTGACTTCACACACCTCCATTCTATGACTTCACACACCTCCATTCTATGACTTCACACACCTCCATTCTGTGACTTCACACACTTCCATTCTTTGACTTCACACACCTCCATTTTTTGACTCCACACACCTCCATTGTGAGTTCACACACCTCCATTCTATGACTTCACACACCTCCATTCTGACTTCACACAGCTCCATTCTATGACTTCACACACCTCCATTCTGTGCCTTCACACATCTCCATTTTATGACTAAACACACCTTCATTCTTACTTCACAAACATTCATTCTATAACTTCACACACCTCCATTCTATGACTTCACACACTTCCATTCTATGACTGTACACAACTCCATTCTGTGACTTCACACACCTCAATTCTGTGACTTCACACACCTACATTATGACTTCACACACCTCCATTCTATGACTTCACACACCTCCATTCTGACTTGACACACCTCCATTCTATGACTTCTACACCTCCATTCTGTGACTTCACACACCACCATTCTATGACTTCACATACCTCCATTGTGACTACACACACCTCTATTCTATGAGTTCACACACCTCCATTCTGACTTCACACACCTCCATTCTATGACTTCACACACCTCCATTCTGACTTCACACACCTCCATTCAATGACTTCACACAACTCCATTCTGACTTCACACACCTCCATTCTGTGACTTCACACACCTCCATTCCATGACTTCACACACCTCCATTCTATGAGTTCACACACCTCCATTTGTGACTCTACACACCACCTTTTTGACTTCACACACCTCCATTCTGTGATTTCACACACCTCCATTCTGTGACTGCACACACTTTTATTGTTTGCCTTCACACACCTCCATTCTTTGACTTCACACACCTCCTTTCTTTGACTTCACACACCTCCATTCTATGAGTTCACACACCTCCTTTCTATGAGTTCACACACCTCCATTTTGACTTCACAAACCTCCATTCTATGACTTCACACACCTTCATTCTTACTTCAGAAATATCCATTATATGACTTCACTCACTTCCATTCTGTGACTTCACAAATCTCCGTTCTGTGATTTCACACACTTCCATTCTGAGTTCACACACCTCCATTCTCTGAGTTCACACACCTCCATTCTGTGACTTAACACACCTCCATTCTATGACTTCACAGACCTCCATTCTGTGTCTTCACACACCTTTATTGTTTGACTTCACACACCTCCATTCTGGGACTTCACACACCTCCATTGTGAGTTCACACACCTCCATTCTGTGACTTCACACACCTCCATTCTGTGACTACACACACCTCAATTCTGTGACTTCACACACCTATATTATGACCTCACACACCTCCATTCTATGACTTTACACACCTCCATTCTATGACTTCACACACCTCCATTCTGAGTTCACAAACCTCCATTCTGTGACTTCACACACCTCCGTTCTGACTTCACACACCTCCATTCTATGACTTCACACACCTCCATTCTGTGACTTCACACACCTCCATTCTGTGACTACACACATCTCCATTCTGTGACTTCACACACCTCCATTCTATGACTTCACACACCTCCATTCTGTGACTTCACACTCCTCCATTCTGTGACTTCACACACCTCAATTTTGACTACACACACTTCCATTCTTTGACTTCACACACCTCCATTCTGTGACTTCACACACCACCATGGTTTAACTCCACACACCTCCCTTTTTGGACTTCACACACCTCCATTCCATGACTTCACACATCTCCATTTTATGAGTTCGCACACCTCCATTTTGACTTCACACACCTACATTCTATGACTTCACACACCTTCATTCTATTTCAGAAACATCCATTCTATGACTTCACACACCTCCATTGTATGACTTTACAAACCTCCATTATGTGACTTCACACACCTCCATTCTGAGTTCACACACCTCAATTCTGTGACATCACACACCTCAATTCTGGCTTCACACACCTCCATTCTATGACTTCACACAATTCCTTTCTATGACTTCACACACCTCCATTCTTTGACTTCACACACCTCCATTGTGATTTCACACACCTCCATTCTATGACTTCACACACCTCCATTATGACTTCACATAGCTCCATTCTATGACTTCACACACCTCCATTCTGTGCCTTCACACACCTCCATTCTATGACTTAACACACCTTCATTCTTACTTCACAAACATCCATTCTATGATCACACACCTCCATTCTATTCTATGACTTAAGACAACTCATTCTGACTTCACACACCTCCATTCCATGACTTCACATACCTCCATTGTTTGACTTCATGCACCTCCATTCTATGAGTTCACACACCTCCATTCTGTGACTTCACACACCTTTATTTTTTGACTTCACACACCTCCATTCTTTGACTTCACACACCTCCATTCCATGACTTCACACACCTCCATTTTGACTTCACACACCTCCATTCTTTGACTTCATACACCTTCATTCTCACTTCAGAAACATCCATTCTATGACTTCACGCACCTACATTCTGTGACTTCACAAACCTCCGTTCTGTGACCCCACACCTCCATTCTGAGTTCCCACACCTCCATTCTGTGACTTCACGCACCTCCATCCTGACTTCACACACCTCCATTCTGACTTCACAAACCTCAATTCTTTGACTTCACACACCTCCATTCTATGATTTCACACACTTCCATTCTATTAATTCACACACCTCCATTCCATTACTTCACACACCTCCATTCTATGAGTTCACACACCTCCATTCTATGAGTTCACACACCTTCATTTTGACTTCACACACCTCCATTCTTTGACTTCATACACCTTCATTCTCACTTCAGAAACATCCATTGTATGACTTCACGCACCAACATTCTATGACTTCACAAACCTCCGTTCTATGACCACACACCTCCATTCTGAGTTCCCACACCTCCATTCTGTGACTTCACCCACCTCCATCCTGATTTCACACAGCTCAATTCTGACTTCACAAACCTCAATTCTTTGACTTCACACACCTTCATTCTATGATTTCTCACACCTCCATTCTATTAATTCACACACCACCATTCTGTGACTTCACACAACTCCATTCTATGACTTCCCTCACCTCCATTGTGTGACTTCACACACCTCCATTCTGAGTTCACAAACCTCCATTCGGTGACTTAACGCACCTCCATTCTGTGACTTCACACACCTCCGTTCTGACTTCACACACCTCCATTCTATGACTTCACACACCTCCATTCTGTGACTTCACACGCCTCAATTCTGTGACTTCACACACCTCCATTATGACTTCACACACCTCCATTCTATGACTTCACACACCTCCATTCTATGACTTCACCCACCTAGATTCTGTGACTTCACACACCTCCGTTCTGAGTTCACACACCTCAATTCTGTGACTTCACACACCTCCATTCTGACTTCACCAAGCTCTATTCAATGACTTCACACACCTCCATTCTTTGACTTCGCACACCTCCAATCTGACTTCACACAGCTCCACTCTATGCCTTCCCACACCTCCATTCTATGATTTCACACACCTCCATTCTATGACTTCACACACCTCCATTCTGTGATTTCACACACCTCCATTCTGAGTTCAAACACCTCCGTTCTGTGACTTAACACAACTCGATTCTGTGACTTCAAACACCACCATTCTGAGTTCACACACCTCCATTCTGTGACTTCACACACCTCCATTCTGACTTCAAACAGCTCCATTCTATGACTTCACACACCTCCATTCTGTGCCTACACACACCTCTATTCTATGAC